>JAHWXV010326757.1:0-24049 GCA_024586415.1 Phrixothrix hirtus
AGTCTTGTTAACTTCATAGAAATTTCTTGACCTGATGATGTAGAATTTAATCTACGAAACCGGTCGTAATTAAAAAGAAATTTATTTGAGAAATTTGGACATTTTTATTTATAACCTATACAAAAGTAAGTTATTTAAAAAATCCATATTTAAATAAATTCAGGTTAGCACAAAGAAATGTAGTCTCTCGCTGCATCAGAGATTATATATTGCTTCTCATGCATTGGATTAACAACAGCTAAGTCAGGTGGTGGTCATAGGTACAAAAACTTAAATAGCATAGAAACTATTCGCCTTGCAGAACTTTATCATTAATCACTATTGTTTAAAGTGAAGGTACAAGTTTAGGTAAACCACTTAAGGCCAGATATTTCAATTATAGCTTAAGCTCCAGCTTACCTAAGCGATACTATGTTGCTGTGGAAATGATTATTATTACAATGGCTTCTATGGACACAGAGCAAAGTTTAAGTAAGCTAAAGCTTAAGCTAGTATTGAAATACTTGACCTTAATGCGCTATACATCAAAATAGGTTTACCAAAATGAAATGTATTACTTTAACAATAAAAATTTAATTGACAGCACGATCGTAGGATACGCATTCGGTTATTTATAGATTTGATGATTGTCATATTCCATAAATCCTACTAAAATAAAATTATAGAAATCATATGGATTACAACATTATAATACAAAGACACTATAAATAATTTAGAAAATTGTAAACAGTGCTGCATATCCAATGCTTACTCGTGCAGTCCCTTCACGTTACGCCTTTTACTAAGTTGTTTTGTGAATCATATAATGCAAAGGAGATGGAGTACGAACAGAAATGATAATTTATACAGACTAGAGTACCTAACAATGAATTTCATTAGCAACTTATAAAACGGGAGTTATTATTTAATTTAAAATCTTAATAAGAGCATGTTACGAAATGTCGCAAGGCGGTTGCAGTTTTAGACAAGGATACGGCAACACTGTCTTGTACGAAACGACTTGGTAAATGTAATATAATCATATATTGACTTGAATATTTCATTATGTATCACTTCTAACCATTTTAAATTAAATCATTATTTTATAACTGTCGTCGTTACAGTAAAGATTTGTTTGTTACCATTTTGTAGCAAAGCTTTCTACTCCAATAATTTTCGGACATACATAGTGGAATTTCCACTGTAAGTGGTAATTTTAATCACGCTTAAATCAACATGCAACTATTTTTAAATTTTAATAACTAGTTGATTTTACTTCTTAAACAAACAAGTCTATCGTCACAACAAAGCAACGCGATACTCCCTAATCAATGTCATCTTTAACATATTAAAGGAAGTTCAAACTGACCAAAGTCGTGAGACCAAGTTAGTATAAAATTAATAAATTAAGTGTACCTAAGCATTTTACTTTCTTCAAAGGTTATGTATACTAACTCCGGTATATTTGTAATTATCTACTAATTTTGCACTTTAAACGCTTTTACGAACCTTTAGTTGCCTGATTTTAAATAAATATATGCTTTCAACTAATAATGATAATAAATAATTATAAATCAACAGTCCAACGGTAAAGAAGAAATAATTATTGGTTAGTTGCGCGTTATGATTTAAAATCAGTTATAAATGTCCGTGATGCATGAAATATAACCACAGATTTATATAGTGGTGTTGGTGAATCGAAACGTTTTGTCCAACGGGATTTTTATGTATTATATGTAAATAATTTAGCACTAATTTTAATAGACTGATTTTAATTTATATTTCGATAGACTGGAACACATTTAGGTTACTGTAATAATACCTATCTTAATTACCCAATTCGTATTTGACCAAAAAAACAACCTTTTACAGAAAAGGTTGTAATTAAATATAAATAATTATCCACTTATAGTTTTTGAGTTAAAAATAAAAAATATACTTATTTATCGCATTAGTAAAAGAATACTGTATCTACCCTTCAAGAATTACTGAAATTAATACTTCCGGTGCCGGCATTTAACATTATTTAAATCCACACAATATAGTTATAAATGTTGTAACATTTTAATCAAATTTTGCATGCTATTTATTTTAGACATTTTTAATGTAATTTATAATTTTTGTAATTTTTAAATGCAATTACCCTTTTAAATTTTACTTTAAAGTTTATGCAGAGTACTCGACCAATACATATATGAATGATATCAGTATAACGGCATTTACATTTGTTTGTGGTCATTAATATATGTTGTTGGTTTCAAACTTCGTAGCTTAACAATAATAGAATGAGTTTATTATTTGAAAATGATTTTTATTTTCCCACATAATCATCCCCAAGCTCGATACATCTTTAGGGTTGATGCGCAAAAGCCATTATTCCATTACTGAAGTAGTTTTCTGAAACTTCTGCTAAATACCTCTTAATTGGAAGAAATAACACTGACCACGAGGAAGGCTTTATGCTTTTGACAGAGTTGGAAGTAAGACGAAACTAAGCTTAGGGAATAGACTGGATGTTCCAACAATTTATACTTGGAAATCTTCAATTCCCAAAATACTTTTGTGAGCAGGTGCGCGGTCGTGATGAAAAATAATCACTTTATTCTGTAAAGCGAGGTATTGCTCACAAATTATTGTTATCGTTTAAAATGCTTTTTGTTTTTACATAATCGTTTGTAAGCTCAATATATTTTTCGCATCGATTCTTCAGTGTTGTTATACCATTCTGGAAAGGATTTACTGTAAGTTCTAGAAAATACCCCTTTATTGGTAAAAACTCTGCCTGGCAATAAAATAGAACGCCTTTGTTTTGTCGTGGAGTTATTTAGGTATCACATCGTATGGTTAACCTGCACAAGCTTGCCTACAAGCAGTTAGTTACGCATTTTTGTTCGCTCGTTATTAAACTCTCGGCACCACTTTCACGCGTGTTGCGCAGTCATTATTATAAGTCCAGTTCGCCTAACTGTTTGGGTATTTCCATTGTCAGAATTTTTCTTGGATGTAAAATTGTTTCATAACAGCGCAAATCATTACATCAGATACGTTTGGTTTTACAGCCGCCATACTTGAAAATCTGTAACGATACGTCCCATTCCAATCTGAATACACCAAAAAATCGTAAACCAGGAAGTGGTAATTTAAGGACATATAATGTCCAACTGAAGCTTTAATGGCCAATTTCACCAACATATTTCATCGTATGATTATTTTCTATGGTAAAGATTGTAAAACTACAATCGTTGCTGTGATATAGTTTGTCAATTAAGCTAATCTCTGGTTAATTTGTCACTAATATTGCAAATTTTAAACGTCGTCATCACATATAACTAATTTAAGTAATATAATTTTTCTATTACCGTTACATGTAGCATAAAATCTAAAAGGCAAATATTCTAAAAATCATTATTGAAGGGGATTGGAATGCACTGAATTTTTAATTTAAGTAGGTAGGAAATTTACATAGTTCGAATTTTTAGTTATTTACTACAATAACAACCAAAGTACATTTTCAAGTTGTCATAAAAATGAACTATTGTGTTTGATTCAATTATTATTATGCAATACATATATCGGGTGTCCCACTAAGCGTAGCGAGGTACCATATCTCAGGAACTAATAGTCGTACATCTTTTAGAAAAAAATCTTATTAAGGAAAGTGGCCAATAGAAATTGCTGCAAATAGTTTTTAAGTTTCTTATTCCACCTCCAAGGGGGGTAACTGTTATGGGCATTTAAAAACAACATTTTTCTATAAAGTAAGCCAATATGAGTTATCAAATAAATATTACCATCGTATTGTTACTAAAATTTTGCATCTCTTTTGTAAAACACTTTTCGCTGAAAGTCGTAAACAATATCTGGAGTGGAGGGAGAATATCTTCGGAATAAGTTGGCTATAACTTAAGTTTGGCTTAACCGAATTTGGTAAGCTTGATCTCATTAGAAAGAGGACGATGTTATGATTGCAGTAAAAAAGTATTCATGATACAATGATATTTTTCGCCACCGCTAGGGGTCGATATTTGAATAAATCACAGTTTTTATCACTTTTCTTGGAATTTTTAAATAGAACGAACCAATTATTATATCATAATCGTAAAGCACATTAAATTTTGAACAAAAATGTTAAAGATGTAAATCGATATCGGCATTAGTTACGAAGATACGGCCAAAAGAATAATTAATAACACCTAACTTGTTAGAAGCAGTTGTTTTTGAAGTTTTATGATCAAGCATTCCATGAAAAATGAAAAAATAATTTAAAACATTTTATTGTTATGTAGTTTTTCACTTTTCATTCAATTTATTTACCAATTTTATTATGATTTAATTAAATTGCCTTACCTGTCTCGCCGTATAAAACATTATCTATTCGGCCAGGAAACAAAATCGACAGGATTCCATGATGGAAACAAACAAATTGATATGTCAATTAAATCAAACTTTGGTAAATGTATCATTGTTAACATTTTATCTCGATTCTTTTTGAATTTTAGATTGACCATTATTCAGTTATTAACACCAACGCAGAAATGTATTTCAGCGATTAGCGATACGATTAAAACAAACTGGTAGTGTACATGCCATTCCAGTCCCCATCAGAAAGCGGAGTTCGGTAAGTAATGAAGTCTATATTATAAACGTTCTCGCATTCGTGCAAGCGCCTCCGCACTTATGCATGAGAAACATTCTTTAGATTTGGACATAAGTAACACTTCAGTACATCGAATTCTAAGGGATTTAAGATGCATCCCCATCATTTAGTTTTACACCAGGCCCTTTCAAATACTGATTTTTACAGGCTGCTGGATTTTAGTCATTGAATGAGAAATATGTGCAATGACAATCCTCAATTCCCCTCGCTGATTTTGTGGACTAATGAAACCACTTTTAGCAGTTCTGGCAGAATTAATTTGCACAATATGCACTATTGGTCGGAAACAAATTCTCACTGGGTGCAAGAAGTTGATCACCAAAGCAGGTGGAGTGTCAACATGTGGTGCGGAATTTTAGAGCATAGGATTATCGGACCGTTTATTTTCAATCGCGAAACATGCTTAGAATTTTTGAGAAATGATATAATAACAAGATTCCTTTGGTATCAACTTGATGGATGCGCAGCACATTTTTCTGACTCTTCTGACTCTTACTTTAATTAATAATGTTAAGGTGTTTGTTGTGTTTATTGTTTTTTTGGTCCATTGGTCTTTAAACGCGCTACAAATAGTGTATGTTATATAATTTGGACCGGTCCTAAGCCTAGATAAAGTGAGAAGGAATGTACGGAAAACAACAAATAATTAATTATCATTTTTCACGATAACAAAATTGAATAAAATGTTTTATACCTATAGCATCGACAGGTAAGAGAACTTCAGTGAATAATTTAATTAAATCATAATAAATAGAACGAAAAGTAAAAACTAGATAATTATAAAAAGTTTTAAAACATTTTTTAATTTTTCGTGGTATGCTTGACCATGAAACTTCGAAAACGATTGCTTCTAACAAGTTACGTGTTACTAATTTTTCTTTTGGCGATATCTCCGAAACTAACGACGATATTGATTTGCATCTTCAACATTTTTATTCCAAATTTAATGTGTTTACGATTATGATATAATAATTAGGTCATTCCATTTAAAATTTCCAAGAAAAATGATAAAAACTGAGATTTCTTCAAATAGCGCCCCCAAGCGGTAGCGGTAAATATCATTGTAACATGATTACTTTTTTATTTTAATTAGAAAATTATCCTCTTTTTAACGAGACCAAGTATACCAAATTCGGTTAAATCAAACGTAAGTTATAACCAACTTGTTCCGAAGACGTTCCCCCCTCCCGGCCAGGCTTTGTTTACGTCTTACACCGAAAAATGTTTTACAAAAGGCCTAAAGAATTTTAGTAAAAATGCGATGGTAATATTTATTTGATAAACTTATATCGGCATATTTTCTAGAAAAATGTTGTTTTTAAATGCCCATGGCAGTTACCTCACCCAGATGGTACTATAAGGAATTTAAAAACTATTTCCAGTAATTTCTATTAGTTCCTGAGATATGGTACCTCGATAGTGGGACACCCGATATATACAATTGTCACTGACTAAAACCAGAGCCAAAAACAATTTTTATACAGGGTGTCTTACATATAAGATCCATTATTTAACACACGTGTACCCAAATTTGTTAAAATGTTTAACCTACTTCGGAGAAAAAATTATGTAAATCATGAATGTAGGCCTCTATGTATATGCTTTACTAAGAAACGTGATTAAAATATAAATACATCTTTATTTGTTTACAAATATAATATTACATTTGGTATTAATCAACTTTTTCCAGTCAAGGTCACCAGTTGTTTTAATAAAAACTAGTAGAACGTATTTATTTAAATTGCTTAAAGTTGCTGTTTTCTAATAATTATCCCTTGTTAATTATAGATATTTATGAATCATTATCATAAAGTCATTTGTTAAATATCTAAAATTGAGATAAATTCTCATTACGTCAAATTTATATGAAATTTATTTACTACTTAGAGTTTTACTCATTTCGCAAAATGTAAATTGTACACAAACAATTCATTGTAAACAGTAACAATACAACGATATTTATGAAAAAAAATTTAACCTTGTATTAAAGTGGCTTAAAGAAATGTACAACAGTTTTGAAAATGGAACTTACTTAAAAAATTTCCCCATATTCGATGATATGAGTACAAACTTACTAAAAATACCTTGTTTTTATTTTAAAGAAATTACAGACCTGGATAGTTGACAGATCACTAGACATTTTAAGGGAGAAAATAAAACTTCTTATTTTAAACAGTAACTAATTTAATTTAATAATCAGCTGAGAACATTCATTAATGGTGCTCGCAGATCCCATGCGGACATTTATTTGGCGTTGTTCATGCAGTAGCCAAAGATGTCTGTTTATTTTGTTTTGTGACTGAGACTTCGGGATATGGAAATTCGCTTGGTTTTCTTGGACTAGAACCATATAGCCATTTTGCCATGGCTACTAGAATTTTGCCGAATCTGGAGGACACGAGACCTGCGATTTTACTTCCTTATCTGAGAAGAAAGCATGTTTTTTAAATTTTACTCCGTTGAAAAATTTATTGACCTCGATCAGGTTTCTACCCGCGCCCCTTGAATGTAGAGGCAAACATGCTAACCACTCCACCGATCGGGAACGGCCGCTAAAGATGTATAGTCGGCAAGAATTTCTTGATGAACAGAGTGGACCAAGTTAAAAAGCATGGACGGGATGAAAACTTTAATTGCAAATATTTCGAAAACTATGCAATTTATACACATAGTTTATGAGCCTTTTTGTCGGTCATGCCAAAGTAATGTCCTTATATCCCGGAAACTGTAGCTAGCTGCATTTGATGTAGATATATAATCTTTGGACAATAGAAATAGATAATTGTAATCTTACCCTTCTTAATATTTAGATACATAGAAATAAAATTGCCATTTACACAGTTGCAAGATAACTTTTATAAAAATTAACCAACGTTTTACCATACCTATTTCATAAATTATTGGTAACGAAGAATGAAGTATGTTTATCAAAAATGAGGTCCAATTTTAATAAAATTGCCTTTTAATTATACTCAAAAATAAATCGATGTATTCTTTAGTCTATAACAAATTATGAATGTATTTCATAATGCTAAATGACATTATGGGTAGAAGTACTTTCATATTCTTCGAGATATTAAAAAATTAAAGTTAAAAGAAACATATTTTGGAATAAAGATATATTAACACGGTTTCATTATACCCTAAATAATATGACTAGCAAAACGAAAGTTGAAATTTAGTTCACTTAAATAAAATTACTCTTGTTTTTAGTTAAAGATCTAATCTCTGTATTATAGGTAATAAATACTTTTTATGAACAGTTTATAATACAATCCACCAGTAATAAACTATTAACAATTATTTATTACTTAAGCTGCCTTAACAAAGAAGATATTTATGTGTTTAATATATTACAGTATAAGATATATCGTATCCTTAATTATTTTATTTCGGCTTAAAAAAGGTTCGCTTCAATTTATTACATTTAATTGTAAGTCACCCTGTATAGTAAAATTTGTGGCAAATTATGACAAGTTTTTAAATTAAGGACTGATTTTTTTTTAAATTATCAAACAATATATAGAAAAGGATCTAAGATTCCAAGTCCTTCAAACGTGGGTTCGATTCCCACACCCAGGATCTACTTTTCCACGTATTTATTTCATAATTTTACAATATCAGTTGTCACATTTCTAGTATTGTAATAAATAATAAAACGTTCGTAACTTAATTGATTTATTACTTTAATACATACATTAACTCTTCCGATACTGTCTAACTACTGGCTTACGCTTTTTTTGCATTACCCCCAGTACTACCAACCTGAATCACCCATTATTTTTACAAAAACAGAACTATTAAAACAAACATAATTTGACAAATGTGCTGAGCTTACCTGATCAGTTTATTTTTGTTTTAACTGGGTTTGATCTACAGTATTTGTACTGTCAAGAGACGTCAAGTTGGTAGTACTGATGTACTGGGGATAACGCAAGAAAAGTGTGAACCAGTAGTTAAACAGTGTTGGCGAAGGCAATGTATGTACTAAAATAATACACATTTACATTACGAACGGTTTATTTAACTCACGTACTGTTTCGGCTGAATCAACAGCTTTGCACATTTTTCTGTGTGCAGAACATTGACCTGAATAATGTTTTCTATTGCATTTTTCACTGTTTTCAACTTGTTTAGAAATTGTATTTTTCGGATTTTTTCTTCTTGCCGCTTACCCTTCGGTGCCATATTATTTGTTGGTCGCGCCTTTTAATTGACTTTCTTCAGTTATTTAGTTGATCGAGCGGTATATAATTATTTATTTGTGTATATATTTGGGGTCAGCTGCCAACTAACTTCGTTAAGGACGTGTCTAGTGAATCTGGCTTTCGTATTATTTAAAATCAAACTTTGCTATTAATCTCGAACAAATACAAAATGTAAGTTTACGTCTATTCATTAAATTTAAGTTAAAATGTATGTTATTTATATAACAAAATAAAACGGTTAAAATAATAAAAGCTATACAAGAAGTATTTGGATTATTTAAAATAAATGATAATGAAAGCAGTTGATTTATAGCTACGATGTTTTACCTTACAAAACGAATTTATACATTTTCAGCAAATAAAATATTTGTTGGAAAGGGTTATTCTAATACTAAAGATTACATACATTTCTAACTAAATGTGCAAATTGCTAGTTTTCTGAATTTTAAATACATTAATTAAGAATGAAACTCAAGCTATAGACCTTTATTTAGATTTAAATCATTCAGTTGCCTTAAATAATAATTGAAAGTCTTTTGAAATTGCGCTTTCTGCATCACTCCCGAATTTGAGTTATTCTAATAATTTTAATTTTAATAATTTTTTTGTTTTACAGGCCGATTCTTTGGAAATTATTTCTTGGATTTAGAGCGGACTAATTGTCCCTTGTGTTCACAGGTGCACCAAATTAAATATAATTTGATCCTTCTCTAAATTAATTTTAACGATGAACTTGTCACCGGATCTTTGATTGTATTAACTTTGTTAATCACTGATTACACTGTAACTTTGCGATATCACATCAATGCTGGCTAATCAGAAAAAGAAGAACGTTTTTGGTAGTTGCAGTTTATATAACGTTTTCACAGTTTGCTATTTAAAACCGTGGCATACATTTTGAATTTAAACCAATGAATTTAAATTTTCTTGTTGGTTATATTCCCTACGCAGTCTCACGTTAATTTAGGAAATCGTGTCGTTTAAAGAGAAATTAGTATTAAAACTTACTTAGGGACGTTGTCAGTAGAGTTGTTAAGTTTCCATACAAATTTTAAATATGCTTTCTATTGAGATGGTCATGCACAAACATGGCTTTTCACATTTGTTTAGCAAATCTATCGATTTCGATCCTTTTAACAACTTATCCTAAAAGTTACATTATTTGTGCCTAAGAATTTTTATATGCACTATTTTATCTATTCTTAAACATGTCGGTGTGAATTAATATTTTTACTTTAATGTGGAATGAATAATATTATCTTCACATAAACCGATGTTAATTTTTTTACTGTTAGCACATTTTAGCTTCACATAATAGTTTAAATGGTTCTGCCACAGATTCCGCTGGCTTGCACACATCAATACATTTATTTGGATGCAGTTTTGTCCACATAGCAATCTACCTTTTATCAGTGGATCTGCAATTTCACATATTATTCTATCTATTATATCTTTAAAATTACAGTGGACACTCAATTTTCTTAAATCCGTTAGGAATGCATCAAACATTTTCCTTCGCTCGATTGGAGCGAAAAGTGTTTTTGAAGCTCATTTAAAACTTTTACGTAAACTTTTCGTTTTTCATTTGTCATTTCCAGTGTATTTAAAGTTTGAATTGTATCTGGTCTTATTGTGCTTAGTATAATGGAAACATGATTGTGTTGCGTTCGCTTTATTTTTTTATTTCTTAAAATCCTCCTCATACATCTTTGCAGGTTCAACTCCTGGGGCTGTTTTAAACTTTTCATCTTTTCTATTTTTTCGTCTACACACTCTCTTTTTGTTTTGTCGGTTTCAAAAGCGCAGGGCCATATCACATTCTTATTATTATAATAAACATTAGAATAAATCATTCGTAACATGTATACGGTTAATATACATAAGGGAACCAGCCTGAGAAAGCAGACATAACTACTGAATCCGCCATTTGAGAAATGGCGGCTGTCCGCCTGACATGATTCTCTTCTGGAGCCGATATCTGGAAATATTATCACAGTAAGTTTTGTGCAAGAAACTTTGCATAGACCCTGTAGAATAATTTTGGTTATTACAAAGAGTGCCCTAAAGGTAATTGTTTCAGAGTTATTTAGGTAAAGGTAATGCTTAGCGTCAAATTCGGGTTTTCAATTTGCAGAAATCGCCTAATATCTCTGAAACTGTGCATTATTTTGGAAGGCTTGTCTAGTGACAAAATGTTCCTTAAATATTTGGAAATAAAATTTGTCCCCTTTCCGAGATATGGGCCAATATTAAAGACGATAACACCATCGATCTTATATTACTGGATGAGTAATAAGCTATCTTGGCAATAAGCGGTTTTTGAGGCCAACATTATCCATCCTTGTCATTAACAACTGCGCCTATTGCGCATGCAATGTTAATTTTATATACCTTAAAAACACGGTGGGAGTCATCGATCTTAAAGATCGATGTATGGGAGTAGAATTAACCTTTAATAACGCACATGACACTTGAAAGCAGTCTTAATAAAAAGGGGCCTTACTTTGTGAACAGTTAGCGTTATCCAGTAGTATAAGATCAATGGCTAACAGAAATATTTGGTAGTGCCTGTTGTCATATTCTTATGGGTGGAATAAAAAGGTTCATACAAACACCTGCTAAATAACTTTTGTAATTTTAAAGATAATTGTTATACAAGTACGGTATCATTTCCTCAAACACTTCCTTATAGATACTTTTGTATCTATCGTCTTTAGATATGTTTCTTACACATCCTCTTGTTTAATGATAGTATCTAAGAAGGTAGATGCTCATATAATAATTATGGTAATATAGATCAGCTGCAAATACACTAAATACGTCAGCTAGATCAGCAAAATGACGGATTCAGAATTTATGCCTACTTTTCCTGATTAGAATTGGTCACAGTCATGTTACCTTCAACACCCACTAAAGTGATTTTCTATACGTACAAATCTCCCCCCTAGCGATCTACTTCTTCTATGACAATTTCATTAACAAACAATTTACAGGAATTAACTAATAAAAGTTAATAAAATAGTTCTTACTATAAACACTTCTATATCAACACGGATGTGTCATATTTTAGACTTTACAATTCATACATAATTAATATGGAGTTGATTTAACCCGCGCCGTGAGATTTTCTCTCACATTTTAATAAAAACCGTCATAGTTCGAAAGTGGAAATGCTGGGGAATTCCAAATTTCGTCTAGCATGGTTTTTACGTATTGTTTATATATTGTACAAATATTATGGCCGTTAGTTGCATTTTAGTTTCGCTAAAGGGAAGCTGTGCAAAAAAGCCGGGAGTGTGGGAGAATCTCTCACGTAGCGAGTGCTCGCGTTACGTTTTCGTAAGTATGTAATTTGCTGTTTTTATTCGTTTCTTTTGTTTATCATTATTTATTTACCATTATCAGTTTTTTTTAATTTTAGATGTTTTTAATTTATCATTAGTCGGGGAAAACGTTTGGTGGAGATGGGGAAGGCGTTATATGAACCATGTAAGTACCATTTTAGCTTCTTTTACAGGAATTTACTATTTTTTCGCTGCCTAGATGGTTTTATTTAATTTATTTATTTTTCAGAAAATGTGTCGTAGCTTCCTAAACCCGATCAGGGCGAAAGGGATCTTCTCGAATATCTAAATGACAATGATAACCGAATTGATGCTGAAAACGAACACAGCAGTAATCCAACATATTCCGAACAATCAGAGGTAGAAAAAGATGAGATCGCAAGCGACAATCCGAACAACTGTTTGCTCGGTAAAGATAAAACTACTATTTGGAACTTATCGGCTCCTCACCAAAACGTCCGTATAAGAAAACAGAACATTGTTACTCATCTGCCTAGAGTAAAAAGAGTTGCAAAGCATGCAAAAGCTACATTAGATTGTTGGAGTCTCTTTTTTCTCGACAATATTATTGAGCGTATTGTGGAGCATTCGAATTGTTATCTTGACAAATTACGAGAAAATTATGGGCTAGTTAGAGATGTGTGTAGGACTAATATGGTTGAAATAAACACTTTGCGTGGGTTGTTATACATGGCAGGTCTAAGAAAAGCTCAACATCTCAATGTAAAAGAATTATGGGTTTCTGATGGAACCGGCGTTGAATATACGAGATCAACTATATCTAGAGAACGATTTCTTCATTTTTGTTCTCTAAGATTTGACAAATCTGTGGACTGTACAGAGCGAAAAGCACACGATAACTTGGCGGCCATAAGGGATGTTTTGGTAGAATTTATATCTAAATGTAAAGAGAATTACCAAGTTGGTAAATATTCCACAATTGATGAAATGCTGGAACCGTTTCGGGGACGTTGCAAGTTTAGACAATACATCACAAGTAAACCTGCAAAATATGGGCTGAAAATGTTTTCGTTAGCAGATGCACGTACATTTTATACAAGCAGCCTAGAAGTTGGACGTCAACCTGATGCGCCATTTAAGGTAGATAATAGTCTCAGTAATGTTGTAAAGCGTTTATCAGACCATATTTTGGGCACCAGCAGAAATATAACAATGGAAAATTACTTCACGTCTATTCCTCTTGTTAAAAAATTATTGGAAAGAAATACCACCATTGTGAGAACTGTCCGAAAAAATAAGAAGGAAATTCCTCCATCCTTCTTAATTACTAAACGAAGACCTCTAAACAGTAGTAAGTTTGCATTTCCCAAAGACTAAATTATTTCTTTATACAAAGCAAAACCGAATAAGGTAGTTCTGGTCTTGTCTACATTGCACCACGACGACGAGATTGATAAAGACACAGGGGATAAAGTTAAACCTATAATAATAACATTTTACAATTTTACTAAAGGAGGAGTTGATGTGGTCGATGGGATGAAGGCCCTATATTCTGTAGCTAGAGTAAGTTGCAGGTGGCCTCTCGTCTTATTTTTATCTCTCCTCAATGTTGGTGGCATCAATAGTCAAATAATCTATAAAGCCGGTGCAGGGAATATGTACGAAAAGCGAGAATAGCTAAAGACTTTGGATCTAAGTCTAATGAAAGGACATTTGATAGTACGTTTCTGGTTACCAAATCTCCCACTTGATGTAAGAATGAGCGCGAAAAGAATAGCTGGAGCTGAAGGAGAACCAACTCCTGAAAATAGATTATATAAAGAATTATGTGTATTCTGTCCTCGCAGGAAAAATAAAAAAATGAAGAAACAGTACAGAAAATGTAAAATATTAATTTACCCGTCGCAAACTAATTATGTGTACCCAAAATGTGTAAAATAAGTGTTAACTTAATAACTATTTTTCCAAATTGTAGCTGTGACGAAAAGAATTTAGTATTAGCCAATACATTGTTCATATGGACTCTTCTTCTCGCCACAGTTGCAATTATCATTAGTGTAATACTTATTTATTTTACAATTGTTTTCGAACGTATTTTGTTCCCCTTATATGTGATCAATATATTTTTGTTTACCTTATTTTATTTAATTTTCTGACCTTTTATGTTTTAAATGCCATTACAGTAACGTTATTTGGTATTTAAAAGTCATAATTTGATCAAAAAAACAAAAATTTTGCACTAAGGGATAGTGTCACACGCGAGTTGCCGTGTTTCATTTTTTCTAGCGAGTTCGCCTGGGTTAATTAAAAAATACCCACATTCAATTAAATACTTAAAATTACTGTCAAACGCCTTATAACGTTAGCATCATTCTGTATAATACATCAAAGTTAATTAATATACGTTTGGGTAAATTATAATTATCAACCTTTTTGAATGCACCTCGTATACTTTGTAACCTGTAATCTTGAACATCATCATCGTTTACTAATCTTAATTTAAAATAAATCAATTCTTGGTATTGAGTTTAATAAGAAATCTTATTTTGAATTACGTCATTTCCAAAAGCATTTTGTATAATTTTAATATACAAATAAAATCTGCTATTGCATTTAAAATAATAATACCCTATGTTAATTATTTATTTTAAGTTTGTTGAGAATAATTTCAAATAAGGTATAGGAATTTAAAATTGTTAGCTAAATTATTTTCATATAAAATTTATGAAGATGACGCAATTCAATAATTCTCAGTATCAGGCGTTGTTACTATGTCAAATTTGCTGACGAGGGATTTTTGTACGGAGATCACGCGATCCACACCATTGGCTGCAATTTTATGATTGGATAGTTTTTTCGTAAGTGAACAGTTTTCCGTTCCAGTTTTTGTTCTGTCAGCGTCTCTTGGAGGTTAAAAGGGGATTGTTTCGGGAACCATAGTTAGATTTGGTTATGTTTTAAACTTGGTTAAGCATTTTAGAAGAAAAGTTCCTTTAATCATGTGAAATCTTCAAATCAATTGTGCAGTATTTCTTTCTTGCAGTTATCGATGATTGCGTAAAGAATTTATCGATTCATACCATTATTGGGGAACTGTTTATGGAAGCACATTTTTGTGCATTGTTTGCCATTGGTTGAATGGTAATCCGTTTACGGAAATTATAAATGAAGTAAACGAGTTGTAAAGGCACGCCTTTCTAAATGGGAAAGCTTAACAGCATACTACCAGGTACGTAAGTGAAGTTTTGTTACCTATCTAAAGTAACTCCGGAAGTAAACCTCAATAGATCGTTGCATTAATTTTTTTAACACCTGTAATTGCGAAAGAGAATCATTAACATTTAGGCAGTGCCATACGGAATTGTGAATAAGTCCTTTTGTTTTGTGCCATCGCACATTTAGCATTATAGCGCATTTGATTATTTGGCATTCTTAATATAAATTTTATGAATAATTGTATTCTTATGTAAAATTATCACATATACAGGGCGACCCGGTTGTATCAGGTCAATTTTGTTTTCAAATAGCTGATACCTACGTGTCATCGACATAATCTTCAGATAAATTAGTTTAACTTTTTAGAGTAACTATATTCTTGTTAGCGCAGGCCCTCACCGTAACCTATAATTAATAATTACATTTGTTCAATACTTGCATTAGTAACCTATTTGATTTATATCATTTATAATGTAATAATTTAAGATTTTGTAACATTTCTTTCTACTCATTATAGTTATTGTTGATTTATTATTTATTATTTGCATAGTTGTGAATTTATTTTTAGGTATTTATGGTGAATCAGTTTTGTAAGTAGCGATCTTTAGAAGTTAGTGAGTAGACGTTATGTAAGTACGTAGCCTGATATTGAGTGATTCAGAGACAATTCTAGCTTCGTAATACTTCCTGTTAAAGCTTTTCATCGTTGTCTTCCCATTTCTAACTTTTTGGCTAAGATAGCTGTCTTTCCCAAATAAAGCTAGTGACGACCTTTCAACGATTTCATGCAATATAACTCTTTACGAGCAGCTGCCACACAAAACATCTTAAGTTAATTGAGAATCCACTCCCCCCTCTAAGCTAGTCGACGTTAAATCCGCTTAGGAAGTTCATATAAATCCTTGCAGGACTTAAATCCTGTTTGGCCCAAGGCAGTACTAAATATTCTACTAAAATTTTAATAATAATTTGTGGTAATATCCGAACAAACGGGTAGGTAACAATTATTTAATACAAATATTTTCATTAAGAAAAATATTATTTTAATATCTTTGAGTAACAGGTACCTTACCTTGTAACACGTTCATTAGTACAATTTGAAATCATACATACCTCTCCAACGTCCATTCGTGTCTATGTTTTTCTGTCTTGTGAAGAATTTAATTACGGAAAATTAAATATTTTTAGCCAATTTATGTTTTATTATTAGTAAATCGGATTTTATAACTATAAAACTAAATAAAGTAATATTTTATTTAGAGTATAACAAAGTATACACAAATTTTCGCAATGTCAAGGAACGTTATAGGCATTAATTTATACATCTCGAGGAATTAACAAGTAAACGCCGACAAAAATTTACATTAAATTAAACGTATAGCAACGTAGTTTTGTCATACCCTAGATAATAAGAATAGTAATATTTAAGTTCACATTCATTTAATTTCTATTCCACAACTAATATAGTATATTATACAACAAGTGGAAGTTTTTCTTCACGAGTGAGATGGTGTAGCCATCGAGCGAGTGAAAAAATGTTCGAGCAGTTGAAATGGGTTCTTCCACGCGTTGCATATACTATTTTTTCTACGAAGTTTTAAAATAAATTGAAAATAGAACTTTATTATGTAAACTACGCACCATGTACGAATTACGCATTTACTGTTCAATTGTTCTAAGGTAACGTTGATTTTCATATAGAAATATATTATGGCATGCTATTTTGTATTTCGTGTATTTATAACAAATGATAGTCGTCAATTTCAACCACACTAGTGGTTGAAATGGAATTTCAACCACTGCAATCGATGTGTAAATGACAGACTTTAATATTAACGAGTAGAAAAATATTTTTTATTGACAATTTCTGATCCGATTCACCATTAATAAATTATTAACAATTATTTGCTGCTAAAATTCTTTATAAGTTATAATATAAACAATAACTTACCCGGAACCTTGGATACCGAATGAGCCTCGTATCAATTTACAAAAGCACTTATTGTCTACTTAAACTGTGGTTGTAACTAATGAAGGTTACTTTTAACCGGTAGTTCAAGTAATTTCAACAAGGAGGTAAAAATTTTGAGAGCATAAGAATTTTTATCAGATAACCAATTTTTTTACAATTTAACTTATATTAATACCGTCAACATAAATTTCAAGGCACATAGTATGATAATTATATTATGTTAAAAGTACAAGAAGTGTAACGGTTGTTACTTACGCCTTTATGGGCTATTACGAGTACATTTTTTATCTTTTGTTCACATGTCTGGTTTAGTTGGTTTCCGATTAAGAACAAATATGGAAATACTTAATTTGTTATTCTATTTTACTTCAAATCGTCACCATACTTGTTTTCGAAAACTAGGTACTTGCTATTTTCTTTAAATACGTTTAGAAATTCACCATTGTCTGTACTATTTGCATAGTTTTTCTCCTTCCAGGCATTGAAATGTATTATATCATCTTGTGACGTTTCGTTTTTCTCTACTTATGTCGAAGGGGAAAATTATTTATATTTTGCTTAGATCAACTACAATCGTGAAGGCCGGGTTCTTTCTTTACAGGACTTCTAATTAACGGAGGGCTTGGTTGTTTATACCTAGCTAAATCGGTTAATAAATAACAAGTCAATAAATCTTCATAAGTTATATATTATAAACAAAAACAAATCATTGATTAATTACGAATTAAAAAGTATTTACAATACAAATACGAAAATTTCAGAATAATTATGTACAAAATGATAATGGAATATTCAAGATAATTACATAGGCGTTCTCCAATGATAAAATAAATATGAACAAAATGAACTCAATGAAATAACCATTAGTTATTCTTTCGTGTTTACGGCAACGGCAATCCAATATTGAATTTAATCCGTAAAGCTCAAACAATGAATGCATTTAATTATTTTCGACAACAATCGGTTTGTTTCAGCTAATATTAAATTTTAGCGACGGACTGATGATAATGTTAAATTATTATCAATGAAATTAATTAATTAGCACTTCTCATAAAAGGGCATTCAACCATTAATAATTAATTTCTACATGTCTTAAATGAATGCTAGAATGCATTTGAAAGTTGTCTAATAACAGGTCTCGTATCAATGCTATTAACATAGATACACAAACTGTTTAATAGTTGACCTGAAGGAATTTCTGTGCTCCTGTTACAGAAATCATTTTGCGGTCTAGATATGTCAACGCAACTTCTTGTCGCCCTGGCAACTGGAGTAGCGTTACCTGCGGGTCTGCCGGGTTCTTTCGTCGAGTTCTACGGGCAACTGCGACGCTTGAATAAGACAGCGCACGGTGTGCGGCGGTGGTTTTCAGGATCCTTCAGCTTCGTTATCGCCCAAGCAGCTGTCGAAGTATATCGGTTCGTGGTTGACATCAGAGTGTGTCCTAAGCGTACTTGAGTCGCTCTTTATATACTACTTTAAGACCCAGTATCTTCGTTACACTAGCGTGACTTATTTGCTATTTCATTCTTGCGCTTTACAGTAACTCTGTACTTGGAATTTGTAGCATGTTCATATTTAAAATGGTGGCGTTTTATTTGTTATATACAATTAACTTAACTTATTTTAACTAAATACTTTATTTGTAGTTTGTCTAATTTTAATTAGATAAACTACTAGATTTACAAGCATTTATATATAATTAATTATTTTAATTATTAAATGTTTCCCGCACTTCGCGAATTCTTTAAGTCTTTTACCTTGTTCTTTTAATTTAAATAATAATAACATAATAACATTAAAACGCGCGAAACTTTATCAGTTTCTCTAATCGCGATTTTGATGTTATGAGGGTACTTTTACAATCTGAATTGCACATTTTACCCAGTTCTGTACCTGTCAGTGCACCAAGTAACAATAGATGTATACCTTTTGAAAAAATAATATGCTTTTGCGGCTGGTTCGGGAATTTTCTAAATAAATCAAATAGGAAGTGACACGTCATCAACTAACGCATGTTTTAAATTTAATAAACTGTAAAAATTCAGTATAAAAAAATTACAAGTCGTTTCTATCGTTCAAACAATTATTAGAATATTAATAGTCAAAGTTTCAAGAAAAATTCAGTTCAGATAAAATGATCTTTGAATAAAATATTAACCAAATCAAGCTCAAAACTTTAGTATTGTGCCTTTCTTACAAAAATCAAAGTTATGCTGAATAAGATTTCCTTAAAATGTTGTTAGTTTGGTCAACATTGTTATAGCCAAATGTAAGACAGGTTAACGGATAAACTAAGTTACTATATATTAAGGAAGGAGTTATATCTTTAATATCACTAAACAATTTTTTAAAAATTTAAAAGGAATGTTTTTTAAACAACAAATCTTCTTGTAATCAGAATGTGCAATTTTGATAATGAAATTTTTTAAACACTGTTGTTTGTGTCAAAATAAAAATTAATTTACGGCATGAATTCGTTTTAATTAGAATAGCATTAAGAAAGCTAACTTGACTACTCTTTTCTATTTCACAGATATATTTTATTTTATTATGAAATGAATTAAAACAATTTAGGGTGTCATTTATTGATACTTCAGATAACAGAAAGAGCAATCATCTACAAACTGAAATAGGAAATCAAATTTATGTTTAAAATTTGAAGTGAAAGAATTAATAATTGATGCTGAATCAGAATGTATGATTTTTGTAAATGATTTAAAGACCTTCACCAATATTGCAAGTTTCCATGTTGTTTTTACTGTCTCCGTTATTGCAGAGGTTAGTCGTGTAGTAATTCTATAGTTGTTATTAATGGAAGCTAGAAATACTCGTAGCATAGCACGCTGTTGCTAATATGCAAACTCCATAAATTTTCTATATTTTATAATGTTGAGTGTGATACAACCACACCTGCTACTGCTATTAATCATGTGCAGCATTCCGACAAAGGTTAAGCGTTTCATATTGTTTTGTATTGGTTGGGTTCTCGACAAACGGACTTCAGAGCAGTAGAATAATAAGAGTGCATAATTCTGATGTATAGACTGATTTATTTGCGAAAAATATTAACAAAATTTCGTAAAATTATAAGTTTAAGTATTAGTTATAAAATAGTTGAAAATATATCATTTAATTATACCTTTCACTTCGATTTAAACCTTCTCTTTTTTGTTCAACTAATTTTTAATATGCCTTTTGTTTATGATATAAAATATAAATGCAGTCCATTAATAATCTTATTGCAATTATAGAATTAATGCTATTTTCAAATTTAAATTTAAATCATGTTCAATTGAGAATTCGGTTAATTGTAACACCGACTTGTATATAATGAGTTTTTCTATAGGATAGCATTTTCTAGTAAAAGCTTCTCCGAGTTTACTTTTAAATATTGTTATTAAAAATGATTTATTAGTTTTAAAACTCCTACATGTGTCATTATAAAGAAATCGTCTACCATCTCAGCCATTCTGTAAATAAAAATTATATGTTCCAGTTATTAATTGCACATTTACTCGTAATAGCTTTATTCTCTTCGTTAAAGCTTTAAAAATTAATTTATAATTAAGATTATAATAATTTTGTTTTACAGTTTCATAGAACAATACGTTCAAAATGAATTTCAATTACAATGCTAAGGAGTGTTCGTATTCTTTAACCAGCTAGTTTTAATTTGACAATTTTATTAAACAATTTTTATTAATTTCGACATTGGAATCATTTAATATTGTCTTTGTTTTAACTATGTTTGAATGCTATATTCCCTCTGATCATTTATAGGACGTAAATCGAAATGCCAAATTGTACTTATAAATTTTATCTTTCAATTTTAAATTATTAATTGGCATTGGCTATGAAATTTTATGAAAATATAATTCTATTCCATTATACTAATTCGACAATTACATGGACAAATGATATATTGTAGGTATTTATACGTAGTGCTTCAATATAGCCGTTTGGATGCCTGTCATGTCAGTATAACCTTGAAATTTATATAATTGTTACAATTCTTTTGATGGAAACATAGGTTTGTCTTCATTTTTTAGAACTTACTTTCATCAATTCATCAATCAATATTAGAATTTTTAAACTAATTTAAAGAGTTAAATATTAGCTATGTAACATTAGTACTTAACCATATTAGAAATATAAACATTTAAATTTATATATGCTATTGGTTACCCTTTGGCAAATCAAGTAAGTTTTCTTTAAAAATTAATTCATTTACTTTAATTAAAACGTAAATTGGTTGTAGTTTTGGCTAACCAACATAATTTTGAGGGATTTGTTGCTGTCTTAGGGATCAAAAACCTCTTTTGCAGAATAAAGTATAATAGTTTGTAGATCATGAACTTCGTTGTGATTGCGAATATAATTAAATAATAACGTAAATAACGTATATTACGTAACAAAGTTAAGCATTTCATATTGATGAAAATGTAATAATACTAAAAGCAATGAAAATTTTTCTATTATCATAATCGAGTTTTAGACTATAGTGTATTTTAAATGGCGCTAACTCACTAGCCTAAATAAAGTGAATTAAAATAGTAGCTTTGGCTAAATTAGAACAATTATAAATTCTATTTATTAAGATTTATACAAAGAAATTTGATATAAAACTGGCGACCTTAATGAAATGTTATTTCTCAGATTAAAAATAGTAGAAATTATGGAATACAAACTATAAATTATTTGAAAAGTTTAATAAAATATTTTATATAAATATAAATCGACGCAGGGCTAAACAAATTACACATAGAAACTGATATAACTTAACTAATAGAAGGTATAAAGTATAACGGAACTGGTGATTTACTTAGAACTAACATATTGCTTTATTTGTTCGGCTGGAAACTCATGTAGTGTTCCGTTTTTAGCTTCAAATTGAGCAGAATAGTTTAATTACGATTACACAAGGAGCATACTGGAGGAAATTTGTTCGTAACCATCTCGAAAGGAACATAAAATACTGGCACTAGTACGCAAATTGGAAACAACTATCTCTGATGAGTGAAAAAGATAAACATCGCTAATCGAGTCTGCCGATGATTTCTGTGGACGTCCAGGCAGGACTAGAGAGTTCACGCCGTAAATCATTAAGGCGTTTGTCACGGAAAACCGAGCATTCCTATTCAATGGATGATTTGAGGCAAATGGTGACATACAAGATCAACGGTATTAACACCAGCATCCTTCAACGAGCGACCTGTAACATCGAATAATCAGCTGTGTCTTAGGGGGAACGGGCCAATTTTCAACATTTTCTATAAAGGATAATAATCTCTCAAAGGTACTCTAAATTTTAAGTATAACAAATTGTAATTCGCATCATTTGTTTGTGAACAAATAAATAAAGAAATGTTTTAGTTCTATGTAAATTACCCGATACCAATAATAATAATAATTTTATTTTAAATTTTTACAAAATTACAATCTTAAAATAGTTAACTCAAAGCACATCATATTCAAACTTATCAAAAAGAGAATAATTTTTCTCAGCAATTAATAGACTGGTAATGATTATTAAAAAAAGGAAATATAACAAGTCCACAACCTGACGCCTACGGCAGAACCAATGCACACCGGTTCACAGATAAATGCCGATACAGTCGCACAATTTTTTATAATTAGCCTTTACACGCCTAATGAGAATTGCATAAAGAATTAAGTTAGGCATATTCAATAGTCAAGCGTTAAAATTTCAGTACTACTTTCAGATATAAGTAGCTTAGAACGATTATAGTAGAATAACAGGGTAAGTTGATCTTTGTAACGCCCACAACCAAATTTTAAAGGAACAGATTTTCGAACAAAAATCAATATTTGATTAAACAGGCTATGAATTATCGATCAGCATAAGGCATTCAATAGTACGAAAATAATAGACTGCGTTTTACTGTACCTAGAGGGTAATAGGTATATATTACAAGATTAGCTTGATAACTATATGGTTATTTACACCCCTCTATAAGGCAAGACAGTTACATTAATATTCTATTATTCTTGCAATAACCTATAAAACCATATGGAGGAAGATTTATTTAAACGTAAACTTGAGTAGAATGTAAAATATGTACAAATATAAATATTTTTTTGTTACCGTTTAGGTTATCACGAGGTTTAAGATGCGGATTTCTAACATCGTAATTAACTGCACTGCGTAAGGTATGTTCTCTATACTGTGGTGATGGTTTTATTATAATGTTATATTTATATAGCGCTGATTTTCAAAACAAAAGGTTTACAAAATGTGGTTATTTCAATAATATTACTGCCGAAGCTTTATGTTAATATTGTATATATATTTATATATATATATATATAATTAAAATTTTTTAAAATCGGAAAAGGCACAAATATCGAAAAATTTTCCTTGGCCGGGATTTGAACCAAGGATTTTTGGATAGGAACTCCAACGTGCTAACCATTACACCACTAAGGACCATATACTAGCCTGTTGAAAATCTTTCTATAAATGTGCCACTTTTTGAAGTAACGATATTTATACTATATATATATATATATAAAATTTTTATATATATATGAGGTTATTTATTTTTAGTGTAAATTTTGAAGACAGGTATTTTTATACATGTTAAAAATTGTGGGCGTCGGTAGCTTAGTTGGTTAAAGCGTGTGTCATGTAAGCACAAGATCCTGAGTTCGAGCCTCAACCGATGCAAAAAATTTTTAATATGTATAA
>JAHWXV010326774.1:0-12467 GCA_024586415.1 Phrixothrix hirtus
TATATATATATATATATATATATATATATATATATATATATAAATATCTAGTTGTAAAATGAATTAATAAAATAGATTTCTTAATATTAACTTAAAGATACAATTAAAATTAAAGTTTACAAAAATGTTGCAAAAGAGAGCCGATATCGGGAATTTGTTCATTTATAATTTCATTTTGATTAGATAATAAAAATTTGTTAGTATAAACGCTTTCGGCAAGTGTAATTTTGGAAAGATTATTAGAAACAAAAATGATTTCGTTAGATAATGGAGAATCATACGAATGCTCTTCTTGGATAAAGTGAACAGCAAATTTAGAAATTCCACAAGTTTCAATAGCCTTACGGCAATCAGTTAAATGTTCTTTGAAGCGTTCTCTAAATGAACTTTTAGACATACCCACGTAGAACATATTTTTGTTATTTATTAATTTACATTGCTTACAAATAATTTTGTAAACACCACCTTTATCTAAAACAACAACTTTATTTATCTTGAATTACAGACAAATATTTTTAAAGTTTAAAGGTGTTTTAAAAGTTAAAAGTATGTTATGTTTACTAAAAATTTTTGCAATGTTATCGGAAATGGAACCAAAATAAGAAATACTATCAATTTTATCTGGTTCATATTTAATAATTTCTAAAGATGTGAATTCTAAAATGTTTGTAAATGATTTTTAATAGGAAAGAGCTGTTTACTGTAATTTGTTTTATTATATTTAACTCTTTCTTAAAATATTAAATAATCTATGAAATAATGAATCAAATGAAGCAAATTTATGATTAAACGGATGATTGGAATTGTCTTTATTCACTTTTTGAAACCTGTAATTTACAAAACTTTTTTAAGTTTGATAAAAAATTTATACAAATACATCCGGTTTACAAATGGATTATCTTCTTTCCCCACGTTTGGCTGATGTATTCCTTAATCATTTATAAACAACAATATCATTTTATTTGATTTCCAAAAATTTACTGTTTCAGTTCAATTTATTGTTATTGTTAATTTTTCATTTTATTATGTTCTTATTATCTATCTGTTTAATGGATTAGTTTTATAACTTGGTAAGCTAATTTTTGATAATTTAAAAAAAAATTTTTTAACTTCTTCAAATTCTTACTTTTAGTTGTTTTCTGATGATGGTATTACTTTTTCTTAAAAGTTATTAAACCGAAACAATTGTCAAAATATTTTAATATTCCTTTATTTGGGTGAAGACGAGTACTTAATTTAACATTCTATATAGATACGCTAAATTTTACGTTATACTATTTAAAATAAGTTTATTAAATGGTGCAGTATAATCACGACTTTACACTTTAAGTTATTTTAGTGCTGAAATTATTTAAGTATATTTTATACTAATGTTAATTTTAATGTTTACATTTTAGCATTTGCAAATAATTTCTGACATGTTCCAAATTTGCTTTCTTAAAACAAACATTTTCTAAGTGCAATTTGTTATTTTAAAAATTGTTACAGCCTTAAATAAAAGCGTTCACATCACATTATGTTTCCTTTGAAGAGAGTCGCTATGCTCCCGCAACTTATGAAAATGTAATTTATAATTGCGATATAGACCAGACTTTCGGCTGTTTACCCTGTTTATACTCTATCAAGGTGTCTTTTTCTCAATGCATTGTTAAATATTGTAAATAGGTATAATCGGGTTAGTCTTCCCAGACACAAAGATGATGAACATTTATTTTCAAAGGTTTCCTTGTCAATATAAAATTATGTTTATCCATTAGTGGTGGCTTAGGAGATAGGGTAGAAGCGCATTCTATCACGTAGAAGATATCGTTCCTTTAACAAGTTCAATTCAACATTAATTATAAATAGGCTTTGCTTGATGACAGCTGATAAATTCTAGTAAATCCTACGCAGTTTTCATTTAAAAACTGATTTATGCAGAAGGTTGCGTTTCCTCTCTTCTTTGGTAAACCTACAAAAGATCAATTTAGTAAGCTCTATTAGTTATTCTCTTGATTAGTCAGCCGTTTTCAATATTTCGAAGCACTAATCTTTTGTTGGGTAACCTGTTTAATTTTTGCGTCAAACATTTGTCAACTTGTAGATATAAACTTAACTTGATGTATATCCTGTTATATTTAAACAAGCACAACTAAATAAGGTTTCATGTATTTTTATTATTAGCGTTAATATTAATTTGAATGATCAATTTTCGTTTATTCTGTTATCATTATTAAACTATGACTAAGTAGGGGTCGCCTATTAGTTATTGCTACGGCCTAGCATTCGAAAGGTTCTGGGTGCGATCCCATGAGCCACCTGTTCTGATTCATGTTTCTAGTGGTTCTCTGAGACGACAAAGGTATCTTCTCTGAAGTAAATGTCGGTGCAATATTTTCATTCATCTCTACCTTCTAATCTCCTTCCGAATGCATCATTCTTAACTTGAGAGACATAAGTTACCACTATAGCATTAAAGTAACGATGATATTACTCATTTAACTTTAGTCGTAATTGTTATTCAACGGCTATGCGAAACTATTGAGTAGAATATTTTAAGATACTAGTTTTCATGAAAACATTATGACTAATTTGATTTCCAATACACATTTCAAATTACTTAAACACTTTATATCAAACTTAGTTATAGCAACTGTTAATTACCTTTTAGAAGAAACGTATAAAACAAGAATATTAAGTAAGTAAATTTATTAAAATACTCGCGTTTTTTGTCAAGCATATAACGATCTTCAAGTTTCTAATTGTCACCCAAATTTGGAATCCGCTCCGTTTATGCGACTAATGTTGCTGGTAGCTAAAGCACCGTTACTATTCTTATGCTAGATATCGTAAAATAGAATTAGGGTCGTACCGAGCTCATGTATTCTGTCGTTTCCTACTGTGATAATCTACAATAGCGTGCACAAACTGTAACTTAAAATTATTTGAATAAACAATTTGTGCAAATTAAAAGCATAATTTTTGCTGTACAGAAATCGAAGTGGAAAATGCAATAAAATATTGGGTGAAAATAAAAACAGTGAAAACTAATAAAGTAAATTAGAGACACTGTAAGAGAAACAACGTTTAGGGCAAGAATATTTTAGTTAAACAATTTTAAAGCCAAAAATGATGTACTTTGTATTAAAAATTTAAGATACTATGAACGTGATCAATTCGTGTTGAAATTAATTAAATCTAAAAGTAATAAATTGAAATAATTAAAACAATTTTAAACGTTTCGAAAGCTATTTGCCTTCTTTTTCAATAAAATTGACAAATCAAAAATTAACAAGTAATGCAAATGATAAATAAATGTTTTAATTATGAATAATAACTGTGAAAGTTTCCATAAATATTTAATAAATTGAAAGTTTCCGCTGAATGTAAATGTAAGGATTTACTTAGCTTGAAAATAATATAAGTTATTAACAAAAATGATAATCGACTTTAAACGCAAAAATCAAAAAGTAAATGCTTAGTGTAACACCAAAATAATCGAATAGAGGATAAAAAAGATCGAATGACCTCAGCAACTACATGAACAGCTGTAAAATGCTAAAAGATCCATTTCCATATTCGTGATTGTATAATAAACAATTCCCGCCGACTTTTGATATCCACTATCGTGTAGTCCGCAAGAACGTCGGAGTGTCTATCAGAGTTGCTTTTCGGGATTTAGCGAATGCAATTTAAAGGAACCCGTTTGAGTGAAGAGAGGTCCAATGTGGCACATGCTTCACTGCTGTTCACTTTTTTCTATCAGCTCGAGATGAAACGGTACTGGCATCCTTAAAGAGATATTAAACTATTCAGTCTTCTTGTGTAAATTGATGTACCCCGCAGATAAACAAAATCAAGCCCTTGGTTTAGCGATTATTTTTTCCCAGTTACAAGTAAACGTATGAGCTGGGAATAACCAGCTCATGTATTTGCAATAATGTTTTATATCGAAATCTCAAGGAGATTATGCCTTGATTTAAAGTCTTGTATAAGACCAGCATAGCCTTGCGTTTATTGCTTCCCATGATGAGGTGCACGCCCAAGTCGAGGACAACTAGCGCATATGTTTGTAACAACTTCTGATGTTGAAGAATGCTACCGTAAAAATTAAGCAACAGCAAATGCATACAAACTGCTACGGTAGTGATGCAATTTAGAGCAAAATTATTGAATACAAAATCCCTAGGATTCATTTTCCATTCACTAAATAAGTATTTAATTTAAAATAGCTGAAATATAAATTCGTTGACTATAATTTTTCTATGTTCAGCAAATTAATCTTGTCTAGCAAGTGTACAGATTTTCTAAAGAATTATTCAAATTTTGTTGTTTTGGAAACTAATAAAAGCAGTGGAACAAGTATCCCACATCACAAATAGGAAAATGAGAATATTAATTAATTAAGCATTGGAGGGGCAACGGCAATTTCTGGCAGACGTCATTGCGAGCACATACTCAAAAAAGCAACTGGATATCGATATACGAATAAACACAAAACTAAAACATAAAGCCTAGTTATAGGCCAGTGTTCAGAAAATCACTAGGATATCAGCAACTGAGAATACCCGGAGCCTAAGCCACTGCTACGTAATTTTCTATTTGGTAGCCGGCATAAAAGTGGCAGCTTGATAAGACAGAGTAACAATATAGCATCGTCTATCCCTAATACCTAGTTCCCCCCAGCCAACTTCACGTAACCTCTTTATACTTGCACTCGGTCGGAGATTTACGGTTTAATTCAAGTTCCCGCTCGGTAAGTCGCTTACAACACAGTTTGTAGTGCAACATGCCTTTGATCCCGTAGCACTCCTTTTCTGCAAAAATATTTTCGGTCTTTTTACAAACTGTTAAAATATAAATTACTCACGCTAGGTTTTAAATTTAACTAGATTAGATTAAATGTACGCAGGTATTATTGCCAGCTGGGATTTCATCAAAAGAACATTGATTGAATTTGATTTTTATTATACATGTTATCGGGAAGGATCAAATTTACAACTTCCTTGTACGTTCTGTTAATAAAATATTACTTGCAAAACTAAATGGAGTTTCATTTCATTGAACTTAAATATTAATTAACTAAATTATTTTTAGGTTCATTTTTAGTTTTTAATTTTATTACAATCAATAACCAATTTTCTAACTTAATTGTATGCTCTATATACAAAAGAAATTATATTAAAATTTTCTTAAGAAAATGTTACTGTTATGCAACATAAGTTACATAGCAGACTTGAATAATACTATTTATTTGAAGTCGGTGGGAAAATTTATCTAAGGTTTCTTCCTAACGTGGTACTAATAAATACAAATGGCGATAATTAGGTTTTGATTATTTTATGCCATATACATTTTATGTTTACTGCTAATGAATTTAATTATTTATTTAATTA
The DNA here is from genome assembly GCA_024586415.1 of Phrixothrix hirtus. Taxonomy (NCBI): domain Eukaryota; kingdom Metazoa; phylum Arthropoda; class Insecta; order Coleoptera; family Phengodidae; genus Phrixothrix; species Phrixothrix hirtus. The sequence continues at coordinate 5,376 of JAHWXV010326774.1, forward strand.
TATGCTGTTTGATATTAAACACAGGTATTATAATAACTAGTCATAGTGTAGCAGTATGACCTTTTGGTCAATACTAATCCCGTCCTGGTTCCTTTTACTAATACACGACTGTTTTCCTTTTTGCATGTCTAGGAATTCACCTCGCTCTATGCGACAGGACTTTCTGTATTTAAACAATTTAGAGGTATATCTTTTTACATTTAATTAGTAAACTCTTTACTGTAAACGTTAGGACTTTCAAAAATGTTTTAGATTCCAGAAAATTCCTTAAATAAATTTTTCAACTCAAAACTATTCCACTGGTTTTAATTTTCCACTCAGTTTTTAGTAAAAGGAAATTTAATTTTGTTTCATGTTCCATTTCCTTAATCACTTGATGTTATCAAATTTAGGGAACATTTTTGCGGTACTTTAACGAATGTATCTGTAAAATGTAAAACTTCCTCTATTTAATGTTAAGAGGAAATGCAGATAATTTTCCTGTCGGTCGATAGGAAAGTATGTGACTAATTTTCAATGTATAGATTAATTTGTCTATATTTCAATTTATATTTGCAACCGATCAATCTACGAGTATTATTTTATAAAAAGCACCGCTAGAAATATTTTATTCAATCACCAGCTGTGGAGACTTTCGCTGCTAAATATGATTATTGCATTAGAACTAATTGTCAAACCACAACGAGACTTAATACAGTAAATTATTTTTGAACGGTTCCTTTTGAACTTTTATTTAGAATTTATTTTATTAAAATATTATTTTATTATTCAATAAAGGGGTATTGATTATTTTCCCTAGTTCAATCATTCAGATAATTTAAAGGACCGTTTCTCTTTATATCATCAATCCTGCTCTACATTTTTATTTTGAAAGGATACTTTGTAAAATGAAGACATTAAAGTTGTAAACATTTTACATCAAAGCATTTTAGAAGACGTTTCATAGTAACCCTCTGATATAAATTATGTTCACAGCTAATAATATTTAAAATATAAAATTATCTCTAAAATGTTAAACTGTAAACAAGTGTATGATTTGTCCAATTTATTATACACAATGTACGATAACTGTTTAAATATTGTCTTTATAGTGAAATTCGTAAATTTTGGAAATATCTGACAAAAGTGGTTTGCTACAGCTATGTATATACCTATATGTAAGAGATTGATAGAAATGGGCAACCTTTCCAACTTCTTCTGTAATAGGTTAAAGATATGAAAATCGCTCGGTTGTCACAATAATAATTAATGTTAAAGCCGGTAACAAAGTAATATTGTACTAAGACCTTAAAATTCTATGCTAAGACGTGAGCAAGATCGAAATATTGAACATGAAATTTAGAATTATTAATGAATAAAATTTGAGGATTGCTTCAGTCTCTAGTAAATAATTCCAATAAAAGACATACCTACCCACAGAATTGTATGCAGACGTACATTGATTAGTTTGGAAAATAATTAGAATATGTGATCAGCTTGTGGTAATTCTAGTGTTTAAGTTATTGGTAACTTCCGGTGTTACCTTTAGTATAACACTTTTCTGTAAATAAAATTATATTCCATGCCCACTTTCATTGTTCTACCTTACAAATGAAGAACTTACCATACTAATAGTGTGTAAATTGTCACAATAATGTAAAAGACACGATCAGGGAAAATAATCGTTTTCAAAATTTTAGTCAAACGGATCTACAAAAGTCTATCGGTATCTAGTTAGCCTAGGTAGTTATAATCGTATAAAACATACGTTCATTACCATAGAAACTAACAAAACTTACTTGAATTGCTATTGTAGAACCTTACTACGTCAAGCTAACGCATTATTGTGTAATAAAATTGTCACAATACGAAATCGAAATAACGCATGTGGCAGAATTACCAGTGTTTACAACGGCCGCCAAAGCTACAGTGGAGCGACGCGTGGTTCTTTAATACTCCGAAGCTAAAGACTGTCGGGAAAATAAGTCTAAATCGGTAAATATAGGCGCCACTGTTTTCAAGACCACTGCAGACAGGTGATGTCCGAAGAACACCCTGTATGTCACGATATAAATTGATCTTACCTTTTAAAACGGAAAACAGACGCTAACGGTACTGCAGTAACGGGATTCAAAACTGAAAGAAAGGTTTTTATGCTAAAGATGCTTATTCGCTTAAAGTCACACTGTATATGAAATTCAAAGAACTGATGCTGACTAAAATGCAATTACTAATTCTATTGTTTGTAAAATTGAAAGAGTGTTGTGCATTGACTAAAACAACTGAGGGCTGGTCTCAATACTGACCACCCGGTATATTATTTAATGAACTAGACTTTAAATACTATCAACAAGCAATATTAATTCAGAAATAAATACTTTAGGACCTGTATCCTTAATAAATTTGCAAAATATAAGATTACTTTTACACGCGCACTGGAGGTCTAAAATAGCACTTTAAGTTGTAATTTGACTAAATAAGAAAACCAAGCTTCGAAGCACACAAACATCTTTATATTGATTTAAATTCGCACAAATATATATATATATATATATATATATATATATATATATAAATTTAATTGTGAACTAGAAACTAGATAAGACTTAGGTACTAGGAACACACAACATTAGTTAACGAGACTCTAGGCTCGGATCCAATAGAAATGAGAGCATCAGTTTCTAAACACAGCTGAAAGATTTGTATAAACGTAAACAGGTTGTGGAAATGAGCTCTAGGATTTCGGTAACGACATATCAATTTTTCAAAAATACGAAATAAGCAAGTGGGTACCCAGAGTATTGTAACTAGAGGTAATCCTAAAATTAATATGTTTACATACAAAAATAATATGTTACAATTGGTGAATTCTCGCTATAATATTTAAAACATAAAACGTTTAACTAAAATACTTCTTCAATCAACGCTACCACTGATATTATGAGTCCGTAATTTATTTATTCCTGTAGTATTTAAGTAAAATATACGGTAATTTTCATAATTTAAATTTACGTTAACTTGAATAATTAAAACTAGATCGGCGGTGATGGCACACTGGTGGTAATTACAAATGATTTGCCCAAAAATTTCCCTCTTGCTGAGGTCGTAATAAACGAACAAAGAAAATATAAAGCACTTGCAGATGGATGTTTACTTAGTGCTCGATGAATGGATCAACCTTCTATTTTTAGGAACGATAACCCCTTACAGGTGAAAAGATGCATATTGGTAATAGGTATATTCGTTTAAAAAGACAAATCCCCAATTATTCGGCGTTTTCTGCCTATGGGCCGCTAAACGCAGCAGATCCTTAAATTCCATAACGAAAGCTCAGCATTTTTCCTAAAACAAAGATAAAAGACACCCCCGAACAACACTAACTGCTTTTACACTTCCTTACTTAAGCGTGGTTGTATCAGAACTCTCAGAGTTGGTGAGATCATACCCCTTGCAGCAACGCTCCCGGTCACATGTTACTTTGCATGTGGTTCTTTCTTGGCGTCACAAAACCCCTACCAGATTCATTAATCCAACTGCTCGAATAAGTATTGCATTTGTTTCTGCTTTAACGAAGTACATTATTTACTTTAACTATTACGGAATGATATTTTTATGAACCTAACGTTCTATGTTTAGCTCTTTAAAAATGCGATAACTAACCAGCTTCAATACATTGTATCATCGCGCTGACGTAATGTTTTTGCAGCTGCAAACAACTTTTACATTTGTATGAGATTTAAAAGTTTGCATTATTTTATATTCTACGAGGTACATTGAAATAGTTTAATAAAAAGGCAGATTATGCTTAGATAAAAGGATGTTTTTAAAGATATATGATTTGAATTGAATTCTTAATTAAAATACTATAAGTAGACAATATAATTCGCAAAGCATATTGATGTTTTATTAATTTAAATAACGTAAATACCACAAAAAAACCAGGGAGAGCTGACAAAATCTCAAGGGACTCATGTCGACCAAAATTATGATAATCAATAAAGTTTAGAATCCATCAATCATTTTTAAAAGGGTTAAATGATAGAGGGCGCCATATTATTTTTTATTTCCTTCCAGTTTAACTTATTCTTATGTTTGGAACATTGATTTCTTATATATTATAATACTTTACATTTTGGGTATTTTATTTATCGAATTACACTATTAGTTTCAGTTTAGATTTATACTTTGAAGATTTAAAATTTAATTAAGTTAATTTTAAACGTAATGCGTACTAATTTATTCATTTCAGGCGTATGACATATTTTATTTGTATTGCGATTCACGTCGAATACACTGATGTACAAATAGTATCAAGATATAATGCTGTATAAGACAAGAAAGAAGTTTATTAGGAAAGCTTTCAAAAACTACTACTTACTGAGATATAACTCTTCAAATCTGGTTAATTTGTAAGAATTCTTCCATTTAAATGCAATTATGTTATTTAAGTTATATAAAATATCTTTATCATATCGACATAATTTTATGTTGAAAGGTATGTTGTCGAAATAATGCAATAAGTAAGTGGAACAATATTAGTATGTCAACTTATATTTGCAGTATATTGTATGTATGTACACTATAATATTATATAATAGTGTTATGTTAACATTAAAGCTATTATCCATGTGACACGTATTTATAAGTATAAAAGTACTGACATTAATGGTTCTGGCCTAATATTAATTCGTTTTTAAAGTAGGTAAGTATTTTATTTATAAAACTTATGGACTATAGAATATATGTATTTGTGTTACTTGTAAAAAACAATCCTATGTAAGTTAAATTAAACCGATAATGAAACAAATTATAATATTTTCTGATGAATATGATTGATAAAATGATGAACTAATTTATTATACAAAGATTAATCCAATCAATGTTATCAACATTTTACTAGTTGGATTTCAAAAGTTAAATGTACAAGAAACACCACTAGACCATAGCGAAATTGAATTAAAAGAACCTATCGAAACAATATTGTTATATTTAATGGACACATTTAATAGGATTGAAATTATATTTGTGGCATCATCAAATTTTTAAAAGTACTATAAAGATATTTCTGCGCAATTAATAGAAGTAACCATCTGCGTCCGAATTGCTTACAAGGGAATGTTCACAAAATATGTAAGCCTTATGCTTCGAATATATATCAAGAGCTGTTGAATACTGGCAAAGGGAAGAAAGAAAAATTTATATGCAAAAGTGTAAAGCTTTTCTTTGTAAAAACGAAATCTGTCAAAAAATTACAACGTTGGATTCATTATTTGAATAGGGTTGATACTTACTAAGAAAAAGTTGCGAGAATTTGTGATTTCATATTGGAGAATTTTAGATTAGCAGTTGACATTAGTTTCATTGTTCATAACACCGACCTACGTAAATGGGTTTTACAAGTTCAAAAAGAAATTGGTTATGTAGATTTTCGTTCTTTCAAAAAGTGGTTAATAAGGTTTAATCAAGCACATAGCATAATGGCCCGAAAAATTGATACATTTATTACCAAAAAGCTTTGGATGATGCCAATAACTTAGAAAAGCAGGCACAACGGTTTATTGATGAAGCAATCTATTACAAGTATTGCTTCTTAGTTTCGTTGGATATTAAAGATCTTTCTACCAGTACTCTCTTAACAGAAGTCACACAGGTCCTTATGGAACATATCAATTCTAAGTGATGACCTTATAAAGCTTATTGACCCACTTTTGCTGCTTATGTGAAGTGTGATAACAAAATATGTAAGAATGAGAAAGGGTTACTTATGTGAAACACTTTGTCACCTATTCTAGCTGATATGTTTTTAAACGACATTGAAAATGAATCTATCGAAATGTATCCTTTATTTAAACAATACGTTAAATATTATAAACGCCATGTTGATGACATAATAATTATATTTTATGGTGACTTAAATAAGTTTCACTCATTCTTGAATTTTTTTATAGTATCCACCTGAATCTTCAATTTACTTACAAATTGCATAAAAATTATAGATTACCCTTTCTTGATCTCGTTATCTCTCTGAATGAGAATACCATTAGTTTCGGATTTTCAGGAAAACAACTATCACTACTCATCTTATACTCTACCACTCAAATAATCCCATTCAACAGAAATTGGCATCAATTAATTATTTTGTGCACAGATTATTTAATTACTCGTTGTCGAATGAAAATAGACAAAAGGAGCTTAACATATAGGATAGGAATTTGATTTTACATACTCGTTTAGTTAAATATAAATAGTGTTTTGTTCCATGTGGATGTGAAACATTCATCCCGTCTCCTCACCTGTAAATTGCGGGATAGAGAAGTTATTTCTTGGTTTCCGTCATCCAGTTTTGCAGGCGTTTAGTCCGCCTCATCGCACAAATCTAACCCAAGAAGACACTATAACTTTGTAAATAAACTGACAGCACTTTTAACAATTAACACCACCCGCGAACATTAAATAAACTAAGAATTTGCTTGTAAACAAGGATGCGTACGTTTCATTATCCAATTTTATACAATCCATAATTTTGATAGAAAGCATTACTGGCGTACATCCTCTACGATACAATAGCTAGGACATCTTAAAGTAACGACATCTATTTTCGAGTGACAAAAATTAAAAGCACTAAATAAATTCAAGTAAAGAATTCTATAAATAAATTAACTTTAAAGATGTTCATTTATTGTATATATTTCCAATTGAGTTTATAATACATTTGTTAAACTTCTACTCCCTAATTATTGTTAAATACACTGATGATAAAAGAATGAGTACTAAAAGTGCGATAAGCATTAAAAATTCATAAAAGGTGTTAACTAACTTACCAGAGCTGAATCAAATAAGCATGCAAATTTAAGAAGGTGCAAAATATAATTTCATAAAGAATAAATACAAGTTCTTATTGTACAAGTAAAGTTTTGGTTAATCATAACAACTAAGAAAATATATCACTTATAAGTAGGGGGCGGAATATATGCATTTAAATGCAGCCAAAATATGCGCATATATATGCCTTGTTACTACTACTACTACTACTACTACCCATCACGCCATTCCCTTACCGGGGTAGGCAAAACCACTAACAAACCTCCACCTTCACAACCACTGCATGCACAC
>JAHWXV010326786.1:0-31154 GCA_024586415.1 Phrixothrix hirtus
AATTGTAAATAAACTAATGTCACAATCAACCAAATTGAGCGAAACCTTAGATAAATTAAAATAATATGATCCTTTATTACAATAATGACCAAAATTACTCGTAATCAAAAAAAACAATGTTACAAATTGTAACCCGTACACCTCAAGCAGTTGTCGATAAATTTCAATAGGTTTACATTTTTTCGCTAACAAAAATCTTATTACAGATGTCACCCCACAACTTGCGCGATTTGCTATTCCGGCACACATTTCAAACTGTTACTGTGAAATAATGGGGAACGTCACAAACCTCGAGCTAACACGGCTGGATGCTGACTGAGTCAAGGAACGCACAGACATCAAGGTGGACGCGCTGCGCTCGCTCATAGCGGCTATAGACGAAAACGTAATCGACTTTCTGGATAGCCCTCGTACAATGCCGGATCACAATTTTTTTACTTTAAGCCTTAATTAATACTATGTTTTTGTTCTTAGGTTCTATAATACTCTTTTGTGAGTTGAATATACGATATCAAATATATATGAATCTTTTATTTTACTTACCTTTATGTATGACTGAAGACCGTAGACCGTATTCATTATAGCCTGATTGATAGCTGGTGATGACATTATAACTGAGAACATTAAATCTTTAATGTTCCTTTCAGAAGCAAGGCATTGTAAGATTAGAGCTAGTTTTTCCTTAGCACTTATCGCCTTTGTCATGTGCGCATTTTGTTTTATCAAATATGGGTTAACCATTTCCAACAAGTGCTCAAAGAAAGCATCTTTCATACAAAAATAATTTGCATTGTACTCTTCATTTGACCCGCTTATTTCAATTTATAATTTCGAATGCGTGAAGTGATCTCTTTTTAATAGCCATTCTTTAGTGCACCGCATTTCTAACGCGTTTGTTTGTAGCCAAAGCTATTATTATAGCAAGAATAGCTTTTTTTACAACAAATCATTGCTCTTGTATGGATACCGTATTACTTTGTTGATTTTTCGAAGAAAACTGACATCAGTCTGGCTGTAATACTATTGCGTAGTCGTGCCTTATTTAATTGATTTAGTATCAATGTTGGGTCAGAAGAGCGGTACGTTTTTTTATCTGCCATACAATAACAGTATTCGGTAGCTACGTTCTCGGTGGCTTGAGATTTTATTGACACTTCTAGCTTTTACCTGCAGGCTTAGCTTGGGTACTTACAACCCTTTTGTCTTTCTCCAACAAATACAACAATGTCAATTTAAAAATGAGTTTATTTAAATAGGATAATAATTTGAAAGTAATTATACAACAAAGAAAAATAAAATTAATGTTAAATTTGGTTTAAAATGTTAAGTTATTATCGATGCCCTCAATTTCTATAAAGTTTACAAATATTGAATTAATTTTGTTAACACTTACCCTAATATGAACTAAGTTATTTATGTGTAGCTTAAATAAAGATTTTCTACCTGCATTTATTGAAGCTTTGTAATGAAAATAAATGTTTACGACCTTTGTTTAAGCAAACTTAATTATGTTTCTATTACTAAATAAATTTCAAATGAATGTCCTTTAAACTTTACTGGTTTACTAATTAAACACTCGCGGTACGCGTTCGCGGCAAATAATAAGTATTCGAGAACTAACCTTTTCGTTGGCTTCTGGCTCATTGTGTCAGGTGATTCGGATGTCTACTCTGAATTTCTTACAACACTCGGTGTAGTGTTACTAACTTCTTTGAATTACGTACTTGAACGAACTCCCCAACTCGTGGTGATTCTATTGTAATTCTTTTACAGCAATGTATTTACAGGTACTTTACTGGTGAACTCTTTTATTGATCAATGCATTATAAACATTTATGGTAGATTAGGAAAAGACTTGGGTTTTACTTGAGTTTATATAATTTTCGGGAATTTTCATTATCCAATGGGATTGTTGCTTATTTGAATTTCAGCCAATATCTTTGAACTAAAGATCGTTTATCGATTCTCACGTAGGCCGTTTTAAATTTATATGTACGTGTATTTTTGCGATTTTCGGGTCTTACTTGTTACTTTACATGTCTTTGCGGCAAGTTTGCTAAATTTTCAGCTTCTTTAAATCATACTGTCTATGGCGATGGTCACGTAAATTATATTACCTGTCCATCTTTTGCTTTTAACAAATCTGCCGCTGCTTAGTAATCTTACAATCTATTCTAAAGGGTTAAGATTGGTTAAAACACATTATCGATGTTTAAGTATTTTATATACATTCTTATTTAATTCTTAGGCATGTGAATTATAATTTTGATTATTGATGGCATCAACAATACTATCCATCATTCTATCAGTTTTTTATCAGTCTATTCATGATCAAGGTTACGAACTGAAATGATGTTAAACTGCTCGTGTAACACCCGTCCTACACCACTCTTTGCAAATATAAAGCATTCTTTATCAATCAACTTTGTAGCACGTCCTTTGTCTACAATAAATGAATAACTTCATAATATTACTCTATTGACGTAGACTCTTCGGGATTTCAGATAATGTCTTTACAACTTTTCATCGTTGTGAATTAGGCTAAGGTCGGCAGCACTATCGTACTTTAGAACCACTTATCCAACTTAATAGCATCCATCTCGAAGTTTTCTGATTTATCCTTGGAAGAATTTATTCATTAAAATCATTGGCTCTTTTTGATTCTCCTAGGTACCCAATTTGATAGATATTTCGGTGATTAGATATCGAAAGTGCCACCACTTCCAAATTCGTGCCTTTTCGCTGAGTTGTGGGCAATTTAAATATTTGCGTTGTCGAATAAAAGACAAAATAATTTACGCTTAATATTATAACCCCGATTTCACTTGTGGCAAAGCTGCTCATCATTATTTCCAAATACTTCACGTCTGTTTGTCACCTCTTTAGTGATTTGCGCTTGTACTTGTTAAACTTGAAAAATAATTTACAAATCGCTAAGGAAATTCGAAAGAATGGAGATTAAGTGAAAACGCGAAAATTGTAAAATTAGAGGACCCAAATATATCAACCCAAACGACAATAACTAAGAATTAAAACTTGAACCTTAGTAGTTGAGTTTCATAGGGTAAACGAAGAGTTCGTGTTGATACGGGTAAATGATTACTAATAACATAGTGTACCAATAATATCGCAACTATCCAAGAGAGGAAGTATGTTTGAATCCCAATTTATCGAATGATTTTGAATTAAGCCCTCTGATAGAAACGGGCATTAATTATACACAGAACGCGTATTTAAAATTTTATTATGTTTTATCAAAACGGCAAACGTATTCGCTACCGCCTATTTTCAAATGTAGGGTGAAACCAGTCCGGTGTTTTTTCGACATTTTATAAAGACTAAATCATCACGTTCTTTCCCTTAGTTGTAGAATTTCCTCTCAGTTCTAGTAGATATATCGATTTTACTATACGAGAAAGAAGCTGTTTTATTAATTTCTATTATTAACCACAAAAGGACCTCATTGTCTGTTGTAAAGACAAAACTTATTTCCCGTGCCAATTTTAATAAGATTATTATTAAAGCTGGTATGGCCTATTTTCATTGTGCACAAAAATATTGAATAAAAGAAGAGGAATATATTGCTAAGCACGCATACCTGACATTTTAGGCAAATATTATTCCAAGAGTCGTGTGTTATTAAAAAGCGTTATGGTAAAATAATGCCAAATAAAATACTAACGCATTATCAAAACTCTTGCTGGATTTTTGTATATAATTTAAAAGAAAATTGGGTAATAAAGAGAAGGAATATTAACAATGAAATTGGGTAACTACGGATTTAAAATAAGTCTCTAATATAACCCGTTCGGTAGCGTAGAAATTGGCAATCCAATCAAAAAAATTTGTTCCTTAAAGCCGTTATCTTTAGACGAAGGCATTATGCGTATGCTCAACATTTCAAAGTAGGTAGGCCTGTAGGAAAGAGCAATAAAAAGGGCCATAAATGGAATAATTCATGAAGTTGATCTCCGGAGACACAAATCAAGGCTCAGATGATACGACAATAATTGCATTACAAAATTTATGTCTGAAATTCTACATCGAAAATTTTTGACATTTGTTGATTGTAATACACCAAGTATGGCAGTATTTAAATCATACATTGCACTTCTTTTTAAAACTTACGTCATCCTCAGAATTATAGAAGAGTTGCCTAAGTTTCAAATTAAACCCGTCCCAACTAGGTTTATAAGTTCTTACGTCTACAAGATATCCCCAGCGATTTCCATTGTGTTTCGGACGGGTTAACAAATGGGACGTTGTAGTGAAACATCCCAGATCCCACGTCCTAGTGGTAGACTCGCATTAACTATTCTAATTCATGCAGTTGTGTCAACGTACAAGATTTCACGTGAACACATCTCAGCGTGAGCTTCCATAATCCTACCTAAAGTCCGTAGACAGGCAACTAAATTAATTATAACCGTGTTTGTTGTAAACTACAGAATATCTTAGAAAAGATCCAGAAAATTGTATTCAATCGATGCACGTTTAATAATATATTAAATGCGCCCTTTTAGATCGCATAATTTAGAAACGGATACCATAATTGATAGATTCGTATTTTTGAAATAAATACAAAGTAACTGCCTAAAGTTTCCTTGAGGTTTATTTTTATTCGGTACTTCTTTCCTTTGGATTGATTTGGTTAAATTTGTTTTAGATATTTAGTTGCTCTTTTAGTGCATTTTTATAGTAACTTTTTAAACATGTTTATGTAGTAGTTGGCATCCTTCCAACTTTATGGTCGATGGTCCTTGATTTAAATATCACTTACATTTAAAATTAAGGGTTGATGGAATTGGAAGGAAATAAATTCAAACTTAAAGCCCTTTAATTTCACAAAAAATTCATAATTAATCAATTTCAATTAATTTTTCTGTTTACTTTATTTCGAAAGCGATATTTCTTAGCTTTTGATTTAAATCTTCATTGCCGATTTAAATGATCCTGATTTAATTGTCTACATTTAATTGATACTAAAGTCAGATTCTCCACGAGTTATATCTTTATTAATTGTCAACTTTCAACTAACTGATGTATATAAATTCGATATCTAACAAATTACGTAGGTTCAACAATTATCACGAATGTAACTATACGAAATAACTTACATACGCTTGACCATTCTCTAAACAACCCTGAGTGCTGGATGCACAATACGAAAGAACCATTCTAAGCAGATACTCGCTTCACCTATATTTTTCAGAGTCAATTTCGGTAGAATCTGATAAAAATAATTCGTTTGTAAAATATTTGCAAGTATTGGAACAGTTTTCACTGTGGCAGTATTTCAAGCCTATTTCAGAAACTTGTGCCGTAACGCTTGTACTGTACTGAACTCCATGTTTGTATAATTTTGCAAGCTCATCGTTTCTTCTATAATAGCCAAGCTGTATATGCCCTACTTCTCCGGTATCGCGAGTTATTGTATTTCATCGGTCAAATTTATATCGTAGTTTACCCTTATATACCCATTTACCATTGAAAACTAGTTTAAATGTGGTGTGATATTTTACAGCCTCACTTAAAGGTGTTACTTGTTAGCTGTGCTGTTTAAGGAGGATATTTCTGTAACGAACAGTAACGCCTTTATTTAGGAAATTACGCGACACCTTCAGCCCTTTATGAACTCACAAAGTTAAATACATGAATGGTAATTTTTAAAAACCTACATAAATTGTTCTTTGTCCATTAGGTTAACATGATCTAGTATTCATTTTACGCAGTTGCACTTATTTTCTAAGACGTTGTCAAGGGTTGAAAAGATCGTTAGAAAGAGTATTTAATCTTGTAACTGCCTCTGTGTTGTGTATCCTATTAATTTTTACATAATTATTGTATTGGCTATGGCATACTAGTTTATCTGTAATCAAGTCAGTATTTTATACATTGAAATTGAATAATTAATTTATACATTTGGAAGTATTGTGCTGCACTAAAAATTCTACTTTTTAGGATGTCCTTTTATTTACTTTATTTGCCAGAATAATTTATAGTCAACAATCTTGAAGTTTAGTGTCATATACGGTAATGGTAATTAATAATAATGTTCTTCTTTAACATTTTATATATGATTACATTTTTCAAAATTACTGTTTCTTTAAGTTAATTTTGACATACAATTAATAGCTTTTAAGAACGCCAACCCTTTTTGTTATTTTACTATGTTCACTGTAAGCAGCTTGAATATACCATTTGCAATATTAATAACACTTGTACAGATAATTTGAATTAACAAAACATTAAACTTCCACCTCGTGGTCCCCTTTCTTAAGGTTACTCGAAATTATTAGCCGTTAAATTCTAACGGGGTTATATGCTTCCTATTTATGAAATTTAACAAATTCTTTTAAGAAAATACTAGCATCCTAATTTTATAAAATTAGCAAAATTTCCGTTGCGTTTAATTTGCTCATTACAGCCGCAAATATAAAAGATTTTCAAGTTATATTTACGTTAATTATAAATTGATTTTTGATGAATTATTTATATTTTGTGTAAACGGTAATTCTTAAATTATTTTGATTTATTTTTCTTATCATTATTTGAGTTAATATATCTTTTTAAAGGTTATTAAAAGTTCAATATCTCAAATTTCTTTATTTAAAATTTGGGACCGGTTTCGTGGTGTTAAAAATTGTCAAGACATCTTCAGGCCAGTAAAATTGAACACACTTTTCTTAAAATTATTTTTAGGTTAACCTATACTTCCTTGATAAATGTTTTAAAATATATTTAGATAATCAATGTAGAGAAATTGCAATAAGTAATCAATAAATGAAATATCTGTTATTTTTGTTTAAAATAATTAAAATTAGTTTCTAACTAACAAATTGTCATAAATATACAATTTTCATATCAACAAAAATTGCATAGTTTACCCTGGTTGTCAGATAGAAAATTTGAATTCCATGGTTGTCAAATGTAAAATTTGAATAGAAAATTATCTTAAATAAAATTGTTAATAAGTATGTTTTTTCCTCAAGAGACTTAAATTTAATTACTTGAGAGTTGAATTATATTATTTAATACTTAAATTTAGTCTAAACTTAATCTAACAAAGTTATACATTTCCGAGTCATTTAAAAGAAAGGAGGTGGAGATTATTATATTTTAAGTAAGTATAAGTTGAATAAAACAAATTGAAATTATTGATTGTTAGAATTAAAAAATTGAAAATTGGTTATTATAGTGTTTATATCTTGAAAATAAAGCTATAAATATAAAAACTAAACCTAAAATTGGATTACAATTGTATTTAAATATAATTAGATAATAAGTGCGAGAATTTCTTCAATCATTATAAATCATTTGAATAGGATGTTAAAGGTTGAGGTAGCTTCTGAAAAAATTTTTAATTCAAATTTAAATCAGGATTTTTTAAAAAAGATCTTGTGATTTTTAGTATTTCTAGATTATTAAGGTGGGTACTTTTAGATGCAAAATGCAAAATTTTAAAATTTTTACCTTACTGAAGTTGTGATTTTAGACAGTTTAGATGCCCTTTAAGTCTTGTGTTGAAGTTTCTATAAGTGTGACCTATATAGACAGATTCACAAGCGTCACACGCTAGATGATATATCCCACTAAGGGAGAGTTTATCTATTTTGTCTTTATTATTCGTGAAATATTTATTAACTGTTGAAGATGATTTAAAGGCTATCTTGAGTTTATATTTGAAAATATTACTGGATTTTAAAGATAAGGGGCCAAAGTAAGTTATTGAAGCATATTTGTTTTAGATTTAAAGTTAATAGTATTATTGTTTTCTTTCATATTAGAGTTATAAGCTAAATTATTATTTAATTTATATTGTTTCATTATTAATAGCTTATCTATTAAGTTTATATTAAAATCAGTTAGGAGTGCAATTTGTTTTATTATCTGTATTTGTTTATTAAATGCAAGTGCTGATAATGGGAAATTGTGAAGTTTTTCTATGTAGCTATGAAATGTCGCTAATTTATGATAAATAGCATGATTTGAATAGTTATTTATGGTCAAGTCAGTATGAGTAGGTTTTCTATAAATATTGAAAGTGTGTTTGTTGTCTTCCGGAGTAATTTTTAGATCTAAAAAGTTAAGACTTCAAGATTCATTTTGTATTTTTAGTGTGTACTTAATTGATGGAGAAATGGAGTTTATATAATTCAAAAAGGGATTTAAATCAGCTGAACAACCTTCCCACAAAATGAAAATATCCTCAAGATATCTATAGTAATACTGCAAATATTGTGCATATATATTGTGTTGTATATTATTAATGCACTGTGATTCAAAAAAATGTATACTATATCTGATAAGATAGGTATGAGCGGGGATCCCATAGCTAAACCTTAATTTTGTGTGTAATTGATTTTATTAAAAACAAAAAAAATGTTGTAGGCAAATAGTTAAAAGATCCTCAGTTTCAAATGGTTAATAATGATTGAAGAAATTCTCGCACTTATTATCTAATTATATTTAAGTACAATTGTAATCCAATTTTAGGTTTAGTTTTTATAGGAATCACTTTGTTTTAAAGATATAAACACTATAATAACTAATTTTCAATTTTTTAATTCTAACACTCAATTTTAATTTGTTCTATTCAATGTATACTTGCTTAAAATATAATAATCTCCACCTCCTTTTTTTAAATGACTACGAAATGAATAATTTTGTTAGATTAAGTTTAGACTAAATTTAAGTATCAAATAATATAATTCAACTATCAAGAAATTAAATTTAAGTCTCTTAAGGAGAAAACATACTTATTAGCAATTTTATTTAAAATAATTTTCTATTAAAATTTTACATTTGACAACCATGGAATTAAAATTGTATATCTCACAACCAGGGTAAACTTATAGAATTTATTTTGATATGAAAATTCTATATTTATGACAATTTGCTAGAAACTAATTTTCATTATTTTAAACAAAAATAACAGACATTTCATTTATTGATTACTTATTGCAATTTCTCTACATTGATATTTAAATAGATTTTAAAACATTTATCAAGTAAGTATAGGTTAACCTAAAAATAATTTTAAGAAAAATGTATTCAATTTTACTTGTAGCCTGGCCTGAAGGTGTGGTGACAATTTTTAACTCCACGAAACCGGTCGCAAATTTTAAATAAAGAAATTTGGGATATTGGACTTTTTATAACTTTTAAAAAATCTTAAATTAGTATAAATGTCTTTCCTTAATGAGGTCCTAAATACCCTCTTCAAAGTATCAATTATGTTGCAGTGTATCGAGTTTAAAACCCGCCCACCTTAATTCCTATTGATTTAGTACTAGTGAAGGGTTTTTTCAGCCGCAAGGGAAAAGTTGAGTTGAGGAATCCATATTACAGCAATATATAAATATTAGGTATCCAAAACAAAGGAGCGGGTTTGTTAAATGCATTATTATAATGTCAAGTTAATTCGTTGCCTAGGATGGGAAAACCGTCAAATTTTTATAGTAAATTTGGCACAAGGAACGAGAAAGTAGAACCCAAGGCGTTTAGAGTTTCATTAAATCATCGAGTTTAATTTTAATCACAGCAAGCATGGCTGAAAAGTTTAGTAACTAATTTAATGTTTTTGTGAATGTAATTTAATCCATAACAAAGTCTGTCACAGCTAATAGACCTGCTCATCAAAGTTTTGATGTGCGCAGCTTCCAAATAACGAATTTTAAGTTTTGAATTTGTGAAGGTGATGCTATCGTTATTTAAAGTTTTATTACTTTACATGTATGTATTGAGATGATGCCCTCGAGGAACCATAATCCAGCGCTGCATTCAGTGCCGCACTTAAGTTCCGCTGCTGCCCTATAACGCCTACTATTCCGGAATATGTTATTTACTTGCAGTACTGCTTTTAAGTACTGGAATACTTGCGTAAATTTCCAGGTAATTTTCGTCGGAGATAGATGCGTTCAGAATGAGAGATAGAATTAGTACATATTTGTGAGTTTTTAAAATTTTTATGTTGGTAGTTCCAACGGCACATAAACTTTGAATTGCTTTTGTTATATCGTAGGTATCTCTACGCTGATTTGCGTTAAATGAATATGCAATTATATGCCAATTAATTGTAAATTTTGTTTGTCGAATTGTATATAACCTATTTTGTGATTTTACACCATTTATTCTTTAAATTTTCATGCTTTTATTATATAAGTCTTTGAATTAATTTCTGTTTAATTACCTAGTTCATTTATAAGGCCACGATGTATTTACATACCTTTATTGTAAGTGTCAGAAGTGTATATACGATCTTCAAAACAATAATCTTAGTGTTAAACCCCATTCTATCTGTTTATTTACACAAAGCTATGTTTTGAAATATCAAGTAGCATATACGTACGATTTAAACCGTCTGAATACAAAATGGATTTTATGTTTGAGTTGGGTACTGTTTTTTTCTGGTTAACACTAGGTATTTAGGATACCGTGTGTTACTCTTTGGTGTTAGTGTGTGAACTATTTGCTATTTGCTACTGATCACCGCTACTTATAAGATGGACTATTTGAAATGCAAAACCAGGAAACCCGATGAGTGCAGAAAATAATACAATTTTTTACAAAGCAACAGAAGCCATTCTGTAATTGCGAGTGGTACGAGGCAGACTAAACATATATCCTATAAGAGTAGAGTTTTTTAATCAATATAGCTAAGTAAAATCTACGGTGTTGCCAGGTCAGCTTTGCCCAATTTTATTTAGCCCATGCCAACAGAAAGCGTTTAAATTTATGCAATTCTACGTAAACTAATTCACAAATTTTCTTGAAAGGACATAGCTTTAACATTACAAATCAAACTACCGAGGTTTTCTTATTTGTTAGCCAAAATTAGTATTGCTTTATAGTCGATGTAATCCAACTATTCTTGATAAAATATTTGCAGAAGGCAATCGACTTTATTACAAATCAGGCTAAAGCGGGTATCAATAATTAATTTTTACATTTGAAATTTCCAGAATAAGTTGTGTTCTATTTTTACCTACCTGGTGATATAAAATTTCTATTTTTTAATCAAACGGCTTCAAAAATATAAAAAAGTGAATTACTTCTAAATTAAATGTTCATCTTCTAAGAAATATTTGTAGCATATTCTACTGGGTGCCCAAAATGTATGTAATATCCTATATATCTCTATAAATACTGGTTTTATCATAGCATATTTAAAAAAAAGCTTTATAATATTTTATGCATCATGCATTTGTTATTTTCATTTGAAGCAGAAGTGTAGTGAAAATTATTTTGATTTTTTTAAATGGCGATGTACCCTCATATTAGGCCTATTTGATAGATATTTTTATTATCCTTTCAGTAATAATTTTCAAATTTTTTCAAAATTTCAAATAAAATTTTTTTGACATCATCTTATGTAATTTTAGTGTAGTTCATACATACATACAATTTGTTGACGCCGTCGTTTTGAGTTACAACGGGATATTTGAGTTTTTGTTAAACAATTGAAACAATATTTGAATTATCCTTAAATTTGTTTGTAACAACGAATAATGAAAGGTAAGTTTAACAAATTTCTAAATTAAATCAATTTATTTAATTAAATGTTCCAATTGTTGTCCGTTAACGATGAGGCAATATCCTAATTGATCACAAAGATCATTGTTTAATGAGTTGAGGACCATTTGTGCTACTTCATTTCGCATCTATTGTTCGAATTCTACGATGCTCGTCTAGAAAGTGAAGAACGTTTTGCTATAACTAAGAAAAAATAAAGATACCATCACAAAACTTATTTACAACATCACAGCATCTTAATCTATTTTTCGATGTAATCGCCGTAGCTGTCAAGGCACTTGTTGTATCGCGTAACCATTTTTTCAATACCGACGTTGTATTCTTCAGCTGCAAAAGATCGGAGCCATGATGCTGCTGCTTCTTTGAAGTCTTCGTCGTTGTCATTCTGTTTACCGTCTAAATACTCCTTCAATTTCGAAAACAAATAGAAATCAGTTTGTGCCAGGTCGGGGCTATAAGGAAGATGCCCAAAGATTTTCCACCTAAGTCTTTGAAGTTCTTCCTGTATTTATGCACTGGTGTGAGGTCGAGTTTTGTTGTGGATCAAAACCAAATTTGACGACAACATTCCGCACCTTCTGATTTGAATGGCGCGCCGAAGGCATTTCAGACCTTCAATATAGGCCGCTGAGTTTATTGTTTCACTTCTTGGTACGGACTCCAAGTGGATTAAACCTTTTCTGTCCCAAAAACCCGTTGCCATCAATTTTCTGGTTACTGAATTTGGTTTTTCTTTTGTAGGTATTGAGGGTGAGTTTGAATGATGCCATTCCATAGATTGACGCTTGGTGTCCGGCGTTTTGTAAGAAACCCAAGTTTCATCTCCTGTTACAATGCGGTCGAGAAATTCGTTACCGTCGTTCTCGTATTGAGTCAAAAGTTCAAGGGATGTTCCCACCCGTTTTGTTTTGTGGACATCCGTCAACATCCTAGGCACCCAACGAAGACACATTTTTTTGCAGGTGCTCTGTGCTCTGTCACTATTTCATGTAACAGAGATCGTGAAATTTGTAAAAAAGATTCGTCCAAAACGGTCCAAGTGAAACGTTTTGCTGAAGTTTTTCTTCAACCTTCACTTTCAATTCCTCAGTAATGAGCGATGGCCTTCCATTCCGTTCTTCATCATGCACACTAGTTCTTCCTTGGTTAAACATTATGCACGATTTCGTCACTGAAGACTCGTTTATTATATTTTCACGATAAACTTGCTTAATTTGCCTATACATTTCGATAGCCCGAACATTTTGTGCATTCAAAAACCGAATAACACTAAGCACTTCACATTTGACGGGATTTCTTATTGGCATAGCCATTTTGAATTATCATAAAACACACAAGCGTGGTCTCACCGCAACGAAACTCAGCTTACACTGGGGAGGGGACCCGAGCTGCTCGGCGCACATTAAATCGCGGTGATGGAGGATCGACGTCGCGTGTGATACGTAAAAGCTTTTTACTTTTTGGACTATCCTCGTACTAAATCATTAGGACGGTTTCTATAAACCTTGCTTTTAGGTGACTCCATAAAGGACTTTACAAGGCGTTAGGTCAGGACCCCTTTGACTTATCCAACGGTTTGGAAACACCTGATTACTTGTGAAAATTTATCTGATAATGATGTGGAGCCCCATCCTGTTGAAACCAGAGATCGTTATTAGGAGAAAGGGCTTTGCAAGACGGAATCGTTGATTCTTGCAGTAATTGTAGATAACGATCTGCAGTAAGGTTCCCATGAATAAAAAAGGTCAAATAATAGGATTACCACAAAATGCCTGCCCACACATTTAGTTTTTGCGGTAATTGCGTATGATTTTCTATCATCCAATGGGGATTTCCAACAGACCAGTATCGGCAATTGTGTGTCTATTTACTTTTCCATTAAGACAGAAAGTGGCTTCGTTGGAAAAATTATATTACCAGTAAAGTTAGGAAAACCAATAATTTGCTCCATCATGAATTAGAATTGTGCACGTCTTCTGATAGCTCTTGCAGTAACATAGGTTTGTAAAGATGTCGTTACCTCTTTTAACAAAATGTTCTGAATGGAGCCTTCACTAACATCGTAATTTAAAGCTAGCTGGCGGGTTGAAGAACGGGGATTTTCAGATATCTCAAATAACACACCTAGCTTCATATCTTCGCTGGTTGCAACATTAGGTCGACTGTTCTTCGGAACATCCCTAGCATGACCACTTTCTCTAAAACCCTTTAAGCTTTTAATGACAATCAACTGCGTAATTGGATGTCGCTTTGCATAGACGCCGTTAAAACAGTCACACACTTCCCGTGACGTTCTTGTATGATCTCCATAGCCAGTCATTATTGAAATCATAATTCATTCAGTTTCTGTTAAATGAACCATTTTATACCAGTAATTATTTCTGCAAATTCTTGACACTTACACACAACAACTAATAAACAAAAACAATACTTCGATTTAGGTAAGTGTTTTAGGTTATCAGCATATTTTTGTCAACACAAACTAACCTTAACTCAACAGCAATGAACTTTTAACAACAAATTCTTAAAATTTTGAAAATTCTTTTCTAAAGTAATGTAAACAATCGAAAATTTATCAAGTCATACCGTCGTAACTCAAAACAGCATCGTCAACAAATTGTACGCATTAAGGTTACCTAAGATGAAGTTGACAAAATTTTATTCGAAATTTTTTTTAAACTTTAAAATTATTACTGAAAAGATAATAAAAATCTCTATCAAATAAGCCTAATATGAGGGTACATCGCTATTTAAAAAATTCAAAATAATTTGCGCTCCAGTTTTGCTTCGAATAAAATTAACAAAAGAACTTCTGATTATGATGCACAAAATATTATTGTAAAACTTTTATTTACAACACTGTTTGAAAAAACCTATATTTATAGAGATATATATATATAGGATATTCTATACTTTTTGGACACCTGGTATACTTAAATTTGTTATTCTTTCATAATATTAGAAGTTCTTGATTAAATTCTTACGTCTTGTAGCATATGCTCTTACGAAAAGTTTTATAGTGAAATTACAGACCATGTAATTGTATGCTATGGTTTTCCATCTAACCGACAGGTATTCTTCAGTTCAGTTCAGTTTTCATCAATGGGTGTTTGTTAATAGCCGAACGTAGGTAGAAACTCGTATATAAAATTTACTTTTGTTTTTCCAGCAATTTTGGAGGGGGTGGCCTTACATTTGCGAACAACTTATTTATGAGCCCGATCGAAGCCCCTTGTAATAATTTAAATACTATTTCATGATTTATTGTTTACTACGAACAAATCTAATTAAGACAGGATGCCTTTATTGTTATACAACAGTGTTGAGTAATTTGTATCTTCCTTTATCTTGATCTCAAGCAAACAGTAACACCAGGTAATAGTATGAATGGAAACTTTTCCTCGTAGTTAGCAAAAATTTGCAAATAGTGCAGTACTCCTTTAGGTAACAGAATGGATTGGACTTCCATCATAGTTTGGAAGCCAAAAGTGACTTTAATTTTTTTTTATGTACTAGTACACCATGAAGTATTTATTATCATTTGGATTGCAACTTTTATTACCTTTTAGCATAGAAAATCCCTTACATCAGGAACAAGTTATGCCAAATTATAACGCCAAAATCGTACATAGCATTTGATCTACCGGTACGATGATACAATCCAATGAAAGTGCTCAATCGCTATAAATTATTTTTTACTTTTGTCCTAAGTATACGTTTTTTAGGCATCAATGGACGTAATTGATGAACATCATCTTATTACAATAGAGAAATTTTTAATAAGCAACGCGAGTTTGGCAAATAAGTAAGATGGCCGCGAGTACTTATTCGACTATTTAAAACAAATGGGAATGTATTTTATCAACACAAATAAATATTAAAAGGCCAATTTAATTAAGGAATATTCACAACATAAAATACGCAAATAGTAACGTCTCATTATTACAATTTTTCATTTAAAAGTAAAGGCTTACTAGATGAAATAAAATAGAAATTTTATGAAAAATTGTATAAATTGGCTTTTTATACGCATTAAATCATTAATATATTGTAACTATGAGAAATTTTAGAATTAAATATATAGCACGTACTTCAGAGAATCGCTCACGCGAGGTTTCGAACGCCGGACCTCTAAGTGTGATTCCTAGCGCGTTTCTATTTCCGCCACCTAGCTCGTATTCTAGTAATCTTCCAAATATGTAAAGTATATACCAAAGGTGGTCAACAATAAATAATTAACCAGTGCCGGGTTATATCTACTACTTTAGCCAAATAATTAACGTTTTAATAATTGTAATTAGAATGTAATCAAGATTAATGTCACAAATTGTATGTCAAACAATGTTTATTGTAATAATGCGATGAAAGAACACACTCTTAAACAATTGCAGCGCGATAAATTCGAACAAGCGTCAACCATACTAAATCATCTATGGTAAGATATCCTGCAGATGACGTAATCTTGAATATTAATTAAAGGTGAAGAGAACGGTACCCCGAATCAGCAGTGATACACTCCCGGTTTGCTTCAATTCTTTCCTATATGTACTGAGTACACTTTAAAGAGGAATACTTTATTCTCCTGGACCAGCCCTCGAAACACCTATGGAAGCAATCTAGTGCCTCTCTGGTCAACTATGATTATTGAGGTGGATTCTACTGCCTTATAAATGGTTTCTTCAAAAACTCTAACCGTTGATTTTAATTAATGAATATCAGTTTGTGACCTAAATGCTGAATCTCCAACGTATGTGAAAGAGATCATATGAAGAGAGGGAAATCGCTTAAAACCATTTTAAACAAGATGGCTTTGTATTCAGAAGAACAAATCTCATATCGTTAGCAGGTAAAGTTTCGGTCTCAACAAGGGATGATTTCAAGATTGAGTAGAACTCCATATGCGGCTATTGCAAACTCTCCAGAAGTTTTTGGACATTTACATGGTGATTCCTAGCTTTGACATGAACGCTACACCATGAAAATTTGAAATCGAAATTTTGAAAGAAGAATTTAAAGTTTCTATTGCAAGCAATGACTAATGGACAACTTGAGTTCAGACAATTTTTGTCACTTACGGGAATAATAAACTCAACTTCCTAGATAACATTTTCTGGTATTTTAGGAGAACTATTTCTTTTCTAGTAAATGCAAATATGCTTCAAACAAGCTGAACAACGTCTTGGGCGAAAAGTGTTAATATTTTTGTTAAAAACATCCAAAAGTCATAAAAATTTGGCCATATTTAAAAAATAGTGTATTTTTGTGAAAATAATTTATCTTACAGTGCATGTTCAGACAACTGAAGAAAGCTAAGCAGCACGAAAATTTGGATCATATCTACTAGTCAGGCAAAAAAATTGTTTTTATGCGGATGTTATATCTACAGTTTTAAATAAAATTAAAATATCTGCGTATAACTTCGACTTATTTACTAATGTACGTTATATGTATAAGTGCAAAACACAAAACATTTTTTTCTGAATTTGTAATAAATGCTTTTCACAAAATTATGTAATAGAGATAAAATAAACTGTTCTCAGCCATCGGTGGCAGAAAAGTGAGCGCAGTACGGAACACGCAACGACATCTATCCATTCATTGCCAGTGGAGTAATAAATTTATTGAAATTTTTATATCTCTTGTCTTTCATTTGGATTAATAAAAATTTCAGACGAGTATCTAAAAATAGAGCTGAAAAGATCCAAATCTCTATAATTGTGTAGTTTGTTTAAGTGATACTATAGAAATGTGTTTATTATTATACACTTGAAACCTCAAAGTTTGCAATTATCGAACTTAATTTACATATTTACTAGCCTAGGATTCTATAAGTTTGATTACATATTCGCAGGCAATCAGTTGAAGTCAAACGTAGCAACTTGTAATTATGTGCTCTATCTTTAATCTCATTTGTTTGCTACAGCATCTTAGACAATAGATATTCAGATGTTATTAAAGTAGTTCTTGTAAGATATATAACTATATGTGTGGCTTATATATTATTCTTTCTTATAATACTATTGCTCTTAAACAAAGGAACAAGTTAAAAAACAAATTTATTTTAATTAAAAGGTAATTGAATTTAATACAGATTTCATTTCTTGAGGTTTTGTCGGTCACAGACTTTTTATTAAATTCCAAATCCCATTTACTTAATTAAAAATACATCCAAAAGGTAATTTTAATGTAGATATGTCTTTTTGTTACTCTAAACATTTACAAAAATTTAAGTTGGACATTTCTCATTTTAAATTGTAATTATTATTCCAAAAGGAAGATAATTCTTGTTTATGAACGAAACAGGTGCTGAAGATTACTTCGTAAATTGTAACGAAATTAGCAACAAAGCACGGTAATTCGCTAGTTATTTAACAGAACTTAATTCAAAGGTTATAAGTAAATGTTAACGCATTATTAAAAAAATTTCAATTAAATTTTAATTAAATATTTTACACAAAAAGATTCTTTGAAATAAACAAGCATCTCATATTACATTAAATTATATTTAAGCCGATGTACTATGTCAAATTGACTTTTCTAGGATATGAGACTTGAAAGATATTTTGATTATGACACGGAAAGCTTTAGAGTCATGTGGTAAACCTTGAATTCAAATACAATTTCCTGTACTTTCAATAAGTAAGTTTATAGGTATATATTATTTGCGTTTTAAGATATACGAGTATAATATGAAATTGTATACGAGGCGCTATGAAAAAGCTCCCGTACCATCTCAAAACATTTGAAAACTCAATTTTGGTTATAATTTCTTGAACGTATATAATGATCCCATTATTTTATCCTGAATGTTATATAGCACTGCTGCAATTCCTCTCAGCCATCAAGGCTGTTTCAAAGGGGCGTTTCTTCAGTTTCATTTCAAAATTAGGAAACACAGCAAGCTTGAAGGGTGTTTGACAGGAAACGACAACAATGTTTCTGTTAATCAAACACCCATTGGGAGAACACCTATAATGATAAGGGTGAAGTTATAGTTATGCCAAGGTTCCGATATTTTCTGTAAAACATCTCAAAACGTCACAGTCAAATTCATTGTACGGCTAGGATAAATTCTCTTCATGTCTAATTTTTGATGTATTTTTGGTGATTGTGGGATCTTCCATCGTGACGGTTGTTGACTATTTTCTAGTTTACAGCCACAAATACTAGTTCTGTCACTATTTTGATTTTATAGATAAAGACTAGCTCTTCATTAGTCGTTCCTTATACGTTCACGTGCTGCTACTTTTGATTATTCGCCTATGAAGGGGAAACAAACTATGAGTAAAACGAAACACGTATTCAAAGAAATCTCCAGTAAAACTATTATGCGTTTACAACACTGTATTCTGTGGTAGACTGCTGCAATTCACTTATAAAAGTGCGACCCTAGTCCCCTTCCTATTTTTTTAATGTCACCGTTACAACAATAACGGTTCGTAAACTTTCCGATACCTCCTCGTAGCCAACTCTTTATGAAAGTTAGATAACCCATTAAAGACTACAAATTGTACAGAAAAAATTAATGGTTTAGATTTATGCAGAATACTGAATATTTACAGATGTTGTAATACTGATTGCAGTGAACACCTAACTTTAGCATTTACTGAGTTTTGTATAGTACATTTTCATAACTGTAACCATTTCCTTATTTTCATGACAGTCCTAAACGACTTACAAGTGTATTGATTATGAATCTTGACCCTGTGCTGTTATTACTAACTGCTAAGTTACTTCAAAGGTATGTTAAATATGTAAAAGATATATGAGGGCGGTTCTATATTAAAGGACCTACAGTGAAACTTCAAACGGCACGTGTTTTATAGTTTAGGTAATGGAAAGAATTAACTATCATACAAGTGATTTCTATTTATCATTTAATAACCTGAATTGGATAAGAAAAGCTCATCACAGATTAGAGAACATATGGATAGAATGTTCTGAGATGAAAATAATGTCGATAATAGTATTACCAGTCATAATGACTCATTTATTTCCAAGTAATTTCACCTTGATTCAATCTTACTGTCTAAAAAAATCTAATAGGTGCGCACATCTCCAACTTCTTGCATTACGTATACTACTGCACACAGGACATCCACACATGTGCGATAGCAAGTACTCATCTGTAGCGAATTATTTGCTAATAAATTATCATAATGTACAATTCATATTTTTGTACCAATTTATGCATGCTACCTTGAACCTTGCTAATTAGAATATATGTTTCATCAAACCTATTCTAAGTTTTAATTCCTACAAAGTTAACAGTAGTTAAGGATACCATTTTCTTAATCAAATGCTCTAATTAATTAGCAGTTTTGACAAATAGTAAATACAATAAATATCTTTGCACAAATATAAATGAATTTTAACTATTCATATGGAGGTTTGATGACTTATTGCTTATTTAATTTATATTTTTGTACATCCACGTACTAATTGTTATTTATATTTGTATATTGATAAACTAACGTTTAGCGATTTGGATTTTCAGGTTACCTCTATTTTTCGACAATGATTTTCATGAATCAATTTTGGTTTTTGAAGCTCAACATATTAATTATATCTGCGAACGCTTGATTATTTATTTATTCAATACTTCATTTCCCGCCCTCATGATTAATTGAGTTGTTATAATCGTTGGGTGAGTAAAGCAGCCTCAGAAGCGACTGTTTATAATAAATTACAAGTTAAATTATTAACCGGTCTTTATAAGATGTTTATCTTACGACGAGCTTGGATTGCTGTTGAAAATACTTCTATAATGGTGGTTTGACAAAAAACACAAAGATTCTTTGTGAGATTCTGCCCCTTGTAGAAAATATTCGGATTTTGATTATAAGTTTAACTAATAACCAATAGAATTTATATTGTTTGTCCGATAGCTACCACTCACAATTTGCAGAAAATTTTCTCCCTTCGTTACTTTTATAAATTTTATCCATTTTAGTTTATTACTTTCTATTTCCAATGGTTTAGATTTACAAAGCTACAGATAATTTATTAATAAAATAAATATTTTCTACCTTTCTACACATCACGCACCATTCTATACGTATAGTACTTTATAGGAGTCGAAGGCGTAATCTATTCTTTTACAATGATTTCAGAATATTAAATTTTATGTACAATATTGGATGAACTTGTACTATCATTTAGGTAATTACGAAGTTAATCAATTATAAATAGTTAAA
This sequence comes from Phrixothrix hirtus, assembly GCA_024586415.1. NCBI lineage: Eukaryota > Metazoa > Arthropoda > Insecta > Coleoptera > Phengodidae > Phrixothrix > Phrixothrix hirtus. The sequence continues at coordinate 20,733 of JAHWXV010326786.1, forward strand.
TTGTTGATGTATCGTGTAAACAATGGGACCTCACAGCCAATTTCCCAATTCGTGAAAGGGACAATTGAAAACAAAATTATTTATCTTTATTTTATTGAATAATTTTTTGGTTACAACATTAAAATGGTTATATGCCAATCATGACAATCCAAATAAAACGATTCCGAATGTGTGGTTCCATTACAATTACAATTAAGACTTATTTAAATGTAGTGCTTCGTGACAACTTGAATGGTAGGCGTGGCGCAATAAAGTGACGCGTTCCTTCTGTTGACATGATTCCATTTATTTTATTTGAAGATATTTTAGGTCAAAATTGTATGTTAGAACACTGGACAATAATAAACATTTTAAAAACAAGACAAAGTATAATGTTTCAACAAATAAATCTTCAGATCTACTAAATGTCTTCGGAAAATTTAGTAACGGCCTTGTGACATTATGAAAAAGTAAATATATATCATTTAGAACATTTTTTTTTGAATTTGATTAGTTTTTGTTTGCCACTCTTTTCGTAATAAAAGGATATCCATATTATGAAGCTTCAAATGGAATTTTCTTGGTAACTGTTGAATTATTAAATAAGGAATCAAAACAGATTTCACATACACAAGCTCTGTTTTAAGCTTAAAATTTTGGAGTTATACCATCCAAAGAGCCGAAGTGGTATGTTGAAATTGTGTAATTATAAACTTAAAAATTGACCTACTTAGGGATTTTTCACAATATTATTAATAACTCAGAGGATGAGTTTTTTCACTAATTATGCAGGGTATCCCGGATATAAGGACGTTATTTAATTTACGTGTTCACGAGCCCTTAGTGAACACAATTCTGTAAATATTTTTAATCAAAATAAAAAAAATCATAAATTCTTGCACAAAAGGTTGCCTTGGATACGATCCCGGACTATACCACGAAACATAATTAAAAACATAAATACCACTTGGTTTTTGTTTATAAAATATCCTATCACATTTACTATCTATGTATTGAGTGTGAAAGGTCGTCAGCGGTTTTAATAAAAATTATAGAACATTATTTTAAATCGCCAACATTTAATGTTATTTTTAGAATGATTGCCTATTAATTATAAGTTATGTATGAATTAATTATTAAATATTTAAAATTGACATAAATTTCAACTTTAGAGAGTAGCATAAAATTAAAGCATACTTGCTCCACATTAATTTGTATAAAGGTATATTATTACCGCACACAAATTGCGTCAAATTTGCATGAAACTTGTTGCATTAAATATATTGTACCTAAGAAAAAATTAGTTAATTAATTTTTAACTTTAAGTATAATCAAAACTCCCCCTTAAAACTATTGCTTATCTTCTGGGTATTAATTTATAGGATATTACGTCTCACGTGGTCCGAGGTACTTCCTCTCATATTTTCACAAAATTTAAATTATACACAACGTAATTGATTGCAAATATTAATAATAGGAAATTTATCAAAATGCAATTTACGTTTAACATTGTATGGAAACAGTTTAAAATACTGTAGAACATTTGTAAAAGTGAAAGTTATTTAAGAAATGCAGCCCTTTTCAGTAATACACAAATGTACCGAATATTTGGTTTTTATTTCAGAGATTGTACACACGCACATTTAAAAGATCCCTAGAAATTTTAAGGAAGAAAATCAAATCTCTTATTTTAAAGATTAATTATCAATTCAATACATTTGCGGACGTTTAATAATCAGCTGAGATGCGTGAAATCGTTTGTATTATTCTGTTGATAGTCAGCCATTGCTAGACAAAGTTGACTAAGTAAAAAGCAGGGGCGGACCGAAAACTTTAATTATAAGTATTTTGAAAACTATGTGATGTAGTTACAGTTTATAAGCGCTTTTATCGTACACACCAAGATGTGTCTGCTGTTAAAATAATGGACCTTATATCCTGGACACCAAGTATAGAGTATAGTATATTGAAATTTTTCTTTAAAATAATCTGTACTTAATGTAAAGTCTAGATATATCATATGTTTGTGGCAATAAAAGGGTATGACTAATTTCTGAACCGTAAACACTCGAAATGCATAGAAAACAAAATATGGAACCCAAGCTTTAAATTTCTCTCAATCTATGAATTTTGTGACAGGTCTATGCACACATAATTTCGATTTGTAGTTTAATATTTTGTCATTGCTTTGCTATAAACTCCTATTTTTTGAGAGTTTTGACCTAAAAACTTTCTTTCTAAAAGAAATGATTGTAACCGGATGTTAACATAATTTATATTTTGTGTAATGTACACTATAAAGGAGGCGTTGAAGTTGTTTTCAAAGTTAGTACCTATTCAATTTTGGATATTAATATTGTTCATTAGACAACTATAAAATATTACCTTCAAAATAATAATATTAAAATTCTAAGGACAAATTAAATTGAATTTCAACAATTTAACTATTAAAATTGTTACAAAATTATATATTTATCTAATAATTTAAGATAGAACCTTTTAACTTGTTGCAAAATTATATCATTTAGGTATTTGTTTGTTTGGTACGTTAAATAGTAAGAAATAAATATAGCGTGTACGAATTTTCATAAATTGCTCATTAAGGTAGCCCCTGTATAAGACGGTTGTTAGATTTCTAAAAAGTGCCGCATTAGACTAAACAAAGAACTATGCAACAAAGGGAGTTAGATTCTAAAAATTAAAAAAATACATTACATATTATATTTTTATAACTAAGAGAAATATATTTATTATAGCAATTTTAATCTAAAGTATTACATATTAATACATAAGTATTAAATAATGTTTTCTTGTCCTCACTAGCAAGCACTATTAACTGAGGTACTTTTCTTTCTGATAAGATATCGTCATCCTCTGAACATTCTTCAGCACTATTGTGAGTCCTATGCTTTATTTTTTGCAAAAAGTCTGTAATTCTAGATTTACTGCGTTGACTGAGATCTTTATGAATAATTTATATTATGCCGAGTACTTGTGGGGCTTCTCTTTTAAACTTTGCGCTTCTTTAATTGAACGATCTTCATTTAGGAAATATGACTCCTACAATTTAGCTAAGTATAGGTCTTTTTCTGAGCTTTTTAGCGTTTTTTAATATCTTCGTTTTCATCTGTGATATCGTCCTCTGAATTATATTGGCATGTTTCTGATGTTATTTCCAGCAAATTTGCTTCATCGCCTGTAATTCTTGGAAATTTGGAAATCTTCAAGACATAGCATCCATACTGTTTTCCGCCGACTCTGTCAGATTTTTACTTTGAACTGACTCCAGCCACACATTTTCCCAACAAGGATATAATTGTACATTTTATTTCTTTAATGAATGAATTTATGATATTAACACAGTACAAAGTTGTAAAAAGTTACTATGCCTCCATGACTCCCATAGATTTGTCGTCGGCCGTATTCAAAATCAATTCTAATGATTTTCTGATGTAACTAGTCTTAAACGTAGCTATAATTCTGTGATCTAAAAGTTGAGGTAAAGAAGTTGTGTTGAGTGGTAAAAATCTATTTGGATATTTGATTGACTTAAACCTTTCAGAGGGCTGGGTGCATTATTCAATACTAGTAGCACTTTAAAATCGAGATTTTTCTGCTTTAAGTAGTTTTGCATACTTGGCATACAGCATATTAGGAATTACATTTGAATTAAGTCAGTAGCTAGCCTTTTTATTTGCTTTCCAATAAATCTGTAAGTTACCCTTATTTAGGATTTCAATGGCACAAGGATTGAAATATTTATAAACCAGCATGTGATCGCCTTAATAGTTCAAGAAGCAACCGCAAAAATGCAGTGATTCGAGCTTAGTCTTTAAACTTTGGGAAATTTAGTTCTTATTATGGCAAGCAAAAAGCGACGTGGCTGCCGAGCTAAACTTGTTCCAATGTCGAATAGATACGCGACTTCCAGTTCAAATTTGGAACTCTTGCTTAGCTCATACATCTTGGTCATGAAAAGTGTGCCAAACAATAGATTTCGGTTGACTAGCGCGAAATGCATAGAGCTGCTTATCGAAATCGTGTTAGGACCTAATGGCAGGTTCAAACAAGATTTCAATAGACATTCTCTATGCATTTCGAACTATTCGATCGAAATCTACTATTTGGCACAACTTTCATGACTAAGTAAGTGTTCCAAATTTGAACCGAAGGTGGCGTATAATCCGACATCGGAACAGGTTTGAGCTCGGCAGCCACGTCGCGTTTTGCTTCTCACAATAAGAACTAAGTTTCCCCAAAGTTGATGACTAAGCTCGATATACTGGATTTTTGACGGTCGCCTCTCCGCATATAGGCACTATTGCACAAAAGTAGCGCTAAACGGACTTTTGATACCTTAAATCCTCGTGCAACTTTTTCATTTCTCGAAATAAATATTCTCTTGTACTTTTCTTCCACCTGTTCTGTTATCAGATATTATTAGTGGACTTGATAGAGATAAATTTAAGTTGTTTTTACGTTATTACAGATGTATTTTTTCCTTATAAACTAATCTGGTGTATTAAATAGATTACTATTTAATTAAAACTTATAAAACACCACCAATGACAGGTCTCGTCGGCATTAAAGACCTGATGCGTTGAACTTCCACTCTTTCTATTGACTCCGTGCAATTCCTTTGGATAAGTTTTGGAAGCTTTTGGCGCTTTTCCTTGGATTTTTAAGTTTTGTAATGAAAAACATTTTCTAAAACGGTCAAACTACTTTTTGCTAGTAACAAGGTCAGTGTTAATATGAGATTCTCCATTTTCTCTTAGGTGGTTGTAGATTTTTAAAGGTACAAGTTTAATAATATTGGTATCCAGTGGAATCCGTTTTTTGAACATGCATCAATCAGTTGTTAAGAACCTTTTTCATTTTCTCATTTATTGTTGCGCTGGGACGAGAAGTCATTTTTGCAGAAATAGCACAATAAGCAGCAACGGAAGTTCTAGTTGTAGTTTCATTGTTTCAAATACTCTGTATTGTTGCACCATTTAAATTTAAGATTTTGCAGCATATAATTTTTCCCTGTTTTAGAGCCGATTCAAAATTTTTAATTTTTATTCTAGCGAGATGAAATGTCTTTTAAAAGGTATTTTTGTTTCTATCACATACAGTTATGGACTACAAATTAATTTACGAAAATTAAAAGCATGATTACCATTGCTAAAAAGGGTTGACCAATACTTACCCGAAAATTTTTAATCTACATATGTAGTATAACTCTTTAGTGCCTAATGGAACTTGCATCACTAACTTTAAATATATGTAAATTATGTATTTATCAGGTTAAGTTACTTATAACCGACAGTCCTTTTCAGCAATCTCTTGTTAACTAACGGGAATGAAGTTGCTTGTCATATATTGCGCATTTGCTGTTCGATGACTGTTGATGTAACATGTGATAGGGAATATTGCAGGTGTTACTTTACTTGTTACTTCTGCTAATGAAAACGTGTTTTATTTTACTTGAATGTGAATAATAGGATATCTACATACTTGACACGTAAGTTTATCTAATTTATTTACCTATATTTCACACAACGTAAGCTTAAAGATTTGTGAACATTTCAGGTTACTTGTAAGTACCGATAGGAATACTACAGCTAACTAGTTTTTCATTGTATTTGCTTAAAACTAGCGTCAAGTTAACATTGCCGCTGTATCCAAGGGTTACGGGTACAAACACAATCGAGGTCTGTGGATTTTTCAGCTGATAGAAATTTAAAAACATGCCTTCTTCTCGGATAAGGAAGTAAAATCATATTTCCCGTATCAATATGATGTTTAGTAAGTTAAAAATCCCTAGTAGTCGTTGAACTCCTCCAATTCAGCAAAATTCTAATAGGTATGACGAAATGACTATAAGTTCTAATCCAAGAGGGCCAAGGGACTTTCCGCATACCAGAGTCTCTACTGCGAGGGTCAGGTTATGGGCAGATAAAGAAGTAAAGTGGTTTTATCGAAAATATTTAAATGAAAATTAACTTGAAAAAATAACTCAGCAGATTTTGCTTCAAGGTCTATAACTGGACAACAAAATTCTCAAGATGACAGTAGTGATAATGATCACTTCTTGAATACGTATCTCCAGTTATAAGTTCACTTTAAATGGTTGCGGGAGGCTCAAACCACAGTTGTGCAAATATAACGTTGCCCTATATGAAAGAATTACTGGCGAAGATGCAAATCCAAATTCCCAGGAGATACAGAAAGAAAATTACAAAAAACCTAAGCATTCACTGACTGCACGTTATGGCAGTCTAGATACAGATAATCAATCGAATAATAATATAATCGGTGGGAAAAACACACAGAAGAATGCCTACCTGTCGATCTACTACCATTGAATAGGAATTTATTGGAATCAGTGCTACTATCGTTTTTTTCTTGCATTTTCTTGGTAACTCGATTAGATGATGTTGGATTTTAAATCAATCTATATGCAATTCAGCAACATAAAGCTTTGAATCTAATACGTGAAAAATTAGACATTTTTTTACGTTATACCATCATTTATCATCCTAGAAGCATTACTGGAACACAAGCCCTGATCTAGGTATTTCTGTAGTAATGATTATAGATTAATTCTAAAAGTACAATAAAAATAATCTTCATAAGAGTCATCCTCTTGATGAAACCCCAAATTAACAATATTGGCGTTGCTATAAAATGCGTTGAATTTCAGTTGGCGAAAGTATGATATTGTTGCTATGAACTGCGACCTTTGACGCAGTTCCATAAAGCAATCTTTGTTGGATTGAACCATTGTTCTAGGATGCCGTTATGTATAAACGTTTTCCTCAATTTTTGAACTGTGTTAAAGTGAAACCATGTTACAAACGTGCCGTGTTATACAGGGTGCGACAGACATAAACACTTTTTAATTTTACATATTCAAGATTGCGGTCGCACTTTTTGCAGGTTAATTGTTTATAAATTATTAAATTTATATACAATAACAAATACTAATAGATCAAAACTGAAATACTATACAAGCCTAACAATGCAATTAATTACTAAAGCATTTAATATGAAAAATAAACACATAAAAATCACGCAATTTTGTGCTAATAAATTAACCACTAAAATTGTAATTTTTAAATTTTGATTGAAATAATTTTAAACTGGATAGCTTCAGTTGATTAGGTAAGTATTGTAGTATTGTTAGGTTTTAATAAGTTAGCTTTACTAATCCGGTCTTGACGTTGACACGCTGAAAGTATTTTTTCAGCGCTTTTGTGCTTAAAAACATTTTACAGTCACTGGAAATATGGCAGGAAATTGAGGATCTCTGGTTTGGCCAAAATGTTGAAGAATCTCAAAAAACAAGTGTAAGCGCGATTATAATCGCTCTTTTACAGGCGGATAATAATTTTTGGGAAAATTTGATGTTTAGTTGTGACAAAACCGGCGGTTTTTTTACCCTTCGACCATGCAGGTAAATAGCGCATGTAAACTTTAGCTATTGCCACCTCCAACGTCATGAGGCCATTGCGAACCGAATTGCAGGCTCTCCCGCCAACTGCGAGTTGCATAGTGTAATTCGATTTCTTAAAGCAGAAGGATGAGCCGGGTGTGTGGTTAAAACCATCTGAAGTAGGTGTTGCACGTGAGTGGTTAAGAATACCGAACTAATTTCCATGGCATGGTTTTGAACACACAAGTTAAAGCCCCGATTTAGCGCCGAGCGCTCTTCCCTGAACTGAAAAACTGGTTAGGAGGGAAAATGTACGAGACCAATGACGATCTTCAAAACAACGTTAAGGCTTATGACAACTCACTGGCATGACGGCAACTTTTTATGTAGAGGGAATTGCAAAATTTGTCCGTAGATATAGCAAACCCTCAATCTTTGCGCTGGTTATGTCGAATAGTAACCATGTTTGTACCTAACTTTTGGCAATAAATTCATTTGGTTATTTTTGTTTTATGGAATATCAAGGGTTGTAAATTTAACCGCACTCGTACTTTCTAGAAAGGATAAAGTGTTTTAAACTGATTATTACAGACCTTTTGACCGAATTGCAAGGGCGTGCAAATCGTAGTCAAAGCTTGTTAAAGTTGTTCGGCCAATTTCTTATCCATCGGTGGTTGTGAGTCGGTAATAATGGTTGATGTAACTGCAATCCAGGGCATTTTTATTAATAGAAAAAAAGGAGGAAGAAAATGTTTGAAGGGCGCCACGGAAACTCTCTACCTATGGTGATAATAAGATGTCCTAATTACCTTGCCTTTGATGCTGTGCTTGTGGTACACCCAGATAGACGAGAAGGGCAAAGCACTATAGGAGTGATGCTTGCAATTGTTAAGGAGAAAAATAACGTAGAACACTCAGTATAGTTTAAAATCGACGGCCTATTAGCTGTCTCAACTAATTTAACTAGTAAAAATGTTAGAACAAACTTGTCTAAAAAGCACTTAATCCAAACAAATAAAATAAAAGATAACCAGGAAACAAATCATTTATTCCGACAAGATCGGTAATGAAATATTAACCAATACAAATAATTAGTGACCAAATATTGATAGTATTCATTCGGGGGAGCCTTTTAAACAGATATTACATCTTAAAATTAATTACAGTATTTTTACTAGCAAATTTGAACTAAGTTTTAATAAAGTTAAGAAAACTGATAAGGAATGATATATCAGCAATTCGTATTCTTTCACTTGATATCAATTGAAGTCTAAAATAATTAAAATATTTTTATCAGCCATGTCAAAACGGACAATATCTTGCTAACCAGGTGTAGTTTCAATTTTTTATGGAGTTGCAACCTTTTGTCTGCTGCAAGCTTGTTTGAGTTAAGTATACTTTATGCAATTCAAATTTTTACGTTCCTAATATTCGTATTAGGTTAACTAACATAAAATTCACAATTATTTGTTTAGAAATTATAAACAACTCTTAATAATTACTAGTATCAATAAACATTTACAAAGTTTCTAACAATTGCAAAGACATTACATTTCAAATTTGTAATTAACTATTTCACAAGGAGCGTAGCAATATTTTTTTAGTTTACAAAAGAAAAACACGTATCGATAACAACTAGTGCGTTTATATCGTTGTACATAGGAAATTAAAACTGAAGTTTCAAATTTGGTATATTTGAACATTATTCACAAAAACGTCGCTTGATCTTAAAGAAATTAGGCGGGATGTCCGCAAATAATTTACAGTTCAGTCAAATTCTTCCTTAATTCCGAGACGTTAAATAAAGTAACGATTAAAAGTTGATTGATGATAGCACCTCTACAGCACTATTGGACATTGTAGATGACATTTAAAAAAACATTAATGATGGCACATTACTATTCTTGTACTTTTAGGTTTTTCAAAGGATTTTGATACAATTAACCATGAGGTTTTTTATTCAAATTACTTTATTATGGCTTTAATGGCATTGCAATAACATCTTTTAGGGAATATTTGTGCAATCGAAAACAAAAAAAAATCTTAAAAGCATTTTCTCTGATTCACTTGTCAGCACTTCTGGCGAACCTCAGGGATCAGTTTTAGGACCACTGCTCTACTTAATTTACATATCAGATATAGATACAGCTCTAAGATTCTGCACATCTCACTATTATGCTGAAGATAAGAAATTGATTTATAATTTTCCAGTTAGCGAAATGTATCAAGCGGAGGCCAACGTTAACCTTGATTTAGAAGAACTCACTAAATTTGCAGAAAGTCACTGTGTGCAGTTAAATCCTAAAAAATCAGTAACAGTCGTATTCAGTAATTCCTTTAATATAAAACACGTTAAAAACAATTTTCGAAACTTTTAAAATAGGCGATAGTTCTCCACCACTTCTAAAAGAAGTTAAAAATTTAGGTGTAATAATCGACGAAAACTTCCGATTTAAAAGTAACACAAATAAATTAATTCAGAAAGCATTTATGACACAATGTTATATTCTAATAGGCAAATGTTATCATACAATTTAAAAATTATTCTTGTTAACTCTTTAGCATTGCCAATCTTAGACTACTGTGATGTTGTTTATGGGCCATGTTTGGACTTAGCTGACAGAAATAGAATACAAAGGGGCAAAATGACTGTATTAGATTTATTTACGGAATGACAGAACAAGAACATATATCCAATAATATAAGGGAACTCGGCTGGTAAATTCCATTACTCAGTTTTAGTATACAGGGTGTCACATAAGTAGGCACCGCTACTTCAGGAGCGTATTCTAGATGTAAATCTAAAACGAAATTATTAATTTTTTATTCTAAAATGCTTTCCAAGAAAGATATAGCTCTCTGAAGATGGCGCCAAAAAACGCTTTATCGATCACAGCAAACAAACGATAAGAGATAAATTGATGAGATTTTGGATTTAATATGACTGTCCAATTTTCTATAACAATCCTAAATTAAAATTTGAAAATTCTCAGAGCCGTCAGTTATGGGGGGGGGGGGGG
>JAHWXV010326793.1:0-12688 GCA_024586415.1 Phrixothrix hirtus
AAAAAGGCATATAAGTGCATATTTTAAAGACAAACAAGGCATATATATGCGCATATTTTGGCTGCATTTAAATGCATATATTCCGCCCCCTAATAATGACAAATACTACTTAAATTATTTAATACATTTTTAATATATAGCATTAAGCTTACTTACAACTTAGTAATATATTTCACTCATAGTGAATAGAAATAAAATTTTAATTTCGTAGTAAGGGCAATACGAAGTGCTATCCTATTTAGACGATATTTTTAATGTTTCTTCCAAACACTAACAGTACTCAGGGATTCATTGAAATAAATGCATTCCTTTGTACGTGTCTACTTATTTTTGTGAAAAAATTGGTTGTTGTATTTATGAAAACTTGTAATCGTAGATTTCCGTTTAAAGTACTTAACAGAAAAATAAAAAAAATAAGTAATAATTAACAAAATCACGACGCTGCCGTTGGCGGGTCGCATTAGACTTAAAATTAAATTGTACGTAGTAATATTACACGGGGTAATTATTTAAATATCGCAAAAAAATTGGTAAAAAAGGTATGTTCCAAATACAGTCAAAAATAATACTTCCAATTTAAGATAGTCACTTCTTTGAACTAAGGCAATTACAAAATCGCGTTTAAATAAGTTTAAACCATCTTGCGACGTGTTCATTCGTGCGTTTCTGGTCGACTGTCAGCAAACGCAGCAACCATTTAGCGGAAAGCTTTTTCATACCTAGAACATCACGTAAAATGTAGCGAACACGGTCTATTGATATGTTTGCAATGTCAACAAGGTCGCGTACCTTTAATCGGCGATCATCTAAGACAGCATTGTGGATTTTTGTAACAGTTACGTTGGACATAGCGGTTTTTGTACGTCCCGAGTGTTCATTATCTTGAATAGACGTACGGGCTTTTTTTAATTCTGCTGCCCACCTTATTACCGTCGAAAATGAAGGAGAAGAATCCTTTAAAGTAGAATCTAACTATTTTTATGTGCGTCGGGGTTAAACCCTTCAAAACAAAGTACTTTATCACAGATTGTATTTCAATTTTATCCATTTTGCAGACACTTTCACAACTTGTGTTCACTCACTCGCCACACATGAACAACTGAATTTACATGTCTGAAACTTTGTAGCATGATATCTAACGTATCTTACTTGACAAATATCATAGACATATCTGGGCGAGGCCTAGAAAATCTCGAACAACCATCATATAGCAGCAGATGCTATTACGTCACACGGTAGAAATTAAAGGCAACAAATATGCACTGTTTATTTGTCTATAACTTTATAATCATTTAAAATTAATGAATGGTTTTTTGGAAGTGTATCTACTAATGTAATATGAATCCCTTGCATACTGACCGATGAAATTGAAATAAATCGACAAGAAATGTAATAGAATTTAGGCGAAGAATTTCTTTAATAGTTATATTTCATGAAACATAGGTACCTCATTACAAACCTAAAAGGTAGTAAACAAACGATAACAGTCTTCTGAGGTGCTTAATTGCAGCACTGAAAACTTTACATTAGCGATTACGAAGAGTTAGGATAAAGTGGAACTCAGCCTTATTACAAAACAAACGTCGAACCTCACACAGTTCGAATCGTCAGAAAAATATTTCAGAAGATAGTTATCGATGTTTTATTTTATTGCTCTATTATCCAAGACTTAATCTCATGCGCTTTCCATTTTTTCTCAACATTAAAACCAATGAAGACTTGAAAATGACTATGAAGAAATGGCCGAAGGCCAATTCCTTCGGGATGACTTTCAAAGCAAAATAGCGACTATGACATTAAATAAATGGCTATTATGATATATATTTTTTAAAATAGCACTAGCGGCTTTATTGGAGAATTAAAAACAATAATAATATAACAAATAACTTGGAAGTCACGAAGATCCAATACCAAGGTACATATAATAACCTAACCAATAAGAAGAAAAAGACAATAACGTTTGTAACATTTCATATTTCTATAAAACAAATTTTTCTAAAATTTTTGTCATTGCAATGACCTTAATACTTCACAATTAAACAACTCATTGTAGATAAATAAGTGTGTCAAATAGGTTACTTTACACTTTAGCCCACGTCTTTTTTAATCGTTAGAAAAACGACGTTCCCCTTTGTGAAGTTAATATCCTGTCATTTGCAAACCATTAGCTAAAAGATAGATATGGGTAGATCATGAATTTATTTACTTTTAATTCAAATTTCTCTCGCAATCCGAAGGGGAGGGTGCGGAGATCAGTAACGGCTAGCCAGTTTTTCAGAAAGTTAGTTGTAATGGATCGGTTCACGGGGCTGCAGCATGCGTTTTGCGTGAAGTATATTTACATAAACAATGGTTCCCTAGTTATTGTTCGGCGTTTATTTCGTGTGAAGTATAATTTGTAGGACTTAAACCAGTCTCCGATTATAGTACTAATTAATAAATGGCTGAATAAGTTTGAAGAGACTCGGTGGATATTAAATTGGAAACAAATTGGAGGTTCGCGAACTTCCCCCAGTGAGAAGAACATACAGCAAGTTTCAGTTTTAGTTCAACGTGATTTAGTTTTATCGACGCGTAAACGTTCGAATGTATTAGGAATATCACTTACAGCTTGCGCCGTATTTTGAATCTGAATTTGAAATTACATCCCTACAGCATCCAATAAGTACAGGATTAATGCCTAATGATTTAAATTTACGCGTCATTTGCCGAAACAATGTTGGATCGTTTCAATAACTAACGTCTTATTTGTTGACGAAGCTTACTTCCATCTAAACGGGCACTTAAGGCAACGGTATGGGCAGTAATTTCAGTCAGTGGAATCATCGGTCTCTATTTTTTTTTGAAGACGGTCACGGCAGCACGGTTATTGTAATTCGACTGAGTGTGTGAGAATGTTACGGGAGTTTCTGGTACCACAGATACAGGAATTTGCTGGATACAACAAGATGCGGTCTCTACCACATCTCTAACGTGTCGCTGCCAAAGATTAAAGAAATGTTTACAGAAAAACTAATTTCCAAGCGAGGAACATTCCTTGGCAACCGAGGAGTCATGATTTGTCGCTCGCAGATTTCTTTTTGTGAGGGTATTTGCAGAATCGTGTGTACACTCGCAAACAAGCAGCGGAACGCTTCAATTAAACGCAAATATTCGAGATGAGACGACTGCAATTTATGGGCACTGTGTCGAAGAGTTATCAAAAATGTGCGTGCCAAAATAGAGATAGCCATCATTTGGACGACATTATTTTTAAAAAATAATTTTCCTTTTATTGTCTTTTGATTGAATAAATAAATATTAGAATCAGTCTTATCGTTTTTTTAAATAAAGATTTAATAGAAATTCACGGCTTACCTTGTATAACAAGCAAAATACCAAAAACGTATCTTTGGGTTACTTTTAATACCCTCTTGGGAGTTAAGGGTTAATTTTTGTAGAAGTTAAAAGTGTTAGGATTGAATTTTATTCAAGCTTCTCAATTTGGTTTAAACAAGGTTAAATAAATTTACAACAAAACAACATTAATTGAATCATTTTAAAATAATGCGAGAAAGCACGATATCCATGTCGAAATTGAAACGTTTTAGTATAGTTAGTCACATAAAAAAGTGAAATTCCCATTTAGATAATAGTCAGGTGTGAAGATTTGGTAGCGATTAGCATACTCATTTAACAAATTATATAAAAATGGCAAAGCATCTTATGCATCACTCATCTGTTGTAAGTAACCCTTACCGACTGCAACTGAGTTCGTATCATAAAAACTACCTTTTTGAACTATTTATACAAATAACTATTAAAGTGGTTGGCAAATAAATTAGCAAGTATTTGATCATTTTTGTTAAAATTTTTAGCAATTGCATTTTTATTTTAAAATAACAACGAAAGCAAAAAATTCAAAAATAATCGCATTTATGAGAATTAAATTTTAATTAAATTAAAAATAAATTATAATTTTAAGTAATTTATTTCGAATAGTGAATGTAATAAAATTTTTTATTCTTAAATTTTAAATTTTTAATTGAATAATGCTACTTTGACTCGCCCAAACAATCATCGCCTTGTTAATTTCAAAATTAGATCAACTAATTACATCTATTCATTATGCACTTCCTCTCTCCAAAATAAGTATAATTTATACAAAAATTTAGGATTAGTAATAAATATTTTATTTTATGATGTTAGTAAGGAGCTAAGTTCATGGTAACGATTTTGATTTAATTTTAGAAGTGGCGAAAAGGTATAAAAATTAGTAATAAAGTAATATCTCATATAAATTAGAAAAGCTACTTTATAAAGTTATTAAATTACACTTAACATTTACATATTTATTTCAATTCAGATGTAATCTATTTATATATAAATAACATTATGTACATATTGATAGTTTTATTAGCATTAGTTTACATAGTAATTGTGGAATTCTTTATTACAATTGGTAAAATATTTTCCGTTACATTTTAAATACAGTTTTAGAATGCAAAATATTTAATAAAAATATACTTTATGAACTGTTTCATCATAAAATATCAGTTTTTTAATGTCAATAATTTGAATAATTATAAATAAATCAATTTCTCTTATTTATTAAATACTATTTTTGGGTATTTTATATAATTTATTTAAATTTAAGTTTATATTTTGTGATTTAATAAAATTTGTTCAATTTAGATTACAAGTTGATCTATTTAATTTTGCCACGATTGGTTCTGAGCAAGTGTAGAATTGTGAATGTATGGAACTTCTGCTTCTAAGGGTCTACGCTAAAATTATTTTTAATAAAATCTAAAAATAATATAATAACAGTATATTAGAATCTAGAAATTAAATAAAATTGTTTTAATTTAAATTAAAATTACGAAATTGTTTTTAAAAATATGTTTTGTAACTATTTTCCTTTTATCTATACTTTCTATTTTGTTTTTATTTCCGAAATACAGATCTGTTAATAGTGTAGTACTAATTTCACCAAAATGAGGCGATGCAACTGTTGACTTTACGATTACAATTAAGGAGGTTCTCGTTGCGATCTCCGAGGCTACCTACTCCGATCAACATCTTTCGTGGTTTCCTGAATTGGCAGACACCTGATAAATTTTCTTGGCTGAGCGAGATTTCAG
The DNA here is from genome assembly GCA_024586415.1 of Phrixothrix hirtus. NCBI lineage: Eukaryota > Metazoa > Arthropoda > Insecta > Coleoptera > Phengodidae > Phrixothrix > Phrixothrix hirtus. The sequence continues at coordinate 5,124 of JAHWXV010326793.1, forward strand.
TTATGCCAACAGAGTTCACCCCAACATGGTGCAAATTGAAATAACATTGATGTTCCTTTTTCCTTTCCACTGATTTTCTCGCAAACTTATAAACTTATAAACCAAAATACTATTTTCTTAAATTTTATAGTAAAATAAAACAATTTTTAAGTTCTTTTTCTATTGAAGTTATTACACAGTTCATAGAGTTGCTTAAAAAATCGACACTAAACTTTTTATAGAATAACGTACACTTCTTCAAGGTTGATCATGAAGAATTGTTGCATGCCAGAAATATAATAAAAAAGTCTTTTTGGACATTGCAATTGTTTTGTTAAAATACTCTAACCTTAATATCAAGCAGTAGTAGGTGAAGGGGGTTTCTGGATCTACAATTGGGTCAAAGTCAATTCCAGATCAGTGACCCCCTACACAATTTGGACAAGACCATGTAAATGACCTCCCCCACAATTGGGCGAAGGTCCGGTCAATGACCTCATCCACCATTGGGCCAAGGCAAGGTCAATGACCCCCTTCACCATTCAGTCAAGGTCAAGTCAATTACCAAAATATAGGTCAAAGATTTTGCTACAATCTTGGACTTTGATCTCAGATCTGTCCTTGAACTTGTATTCAACCATAAGTATATATTTACGACATATAATTTAACTTCAGCGGTAATTCAAAATTGTTTAGTAAAATGTTGTTTGTGTTTGCCCTAAATTACGGAGTTTTTTACACGGAGTCCTTAGATCGACAGGTTCCTACAACAGCTGCATATGGACATCGCTTCGAGAACGGTGATCCCTTTAATGCATATTTAGAAGGAATTTTAGGGAAAGTTGCTACAGTCTTCAATTCGGAAAACTTACGTTTAGAACAGAACCTCTTCGTTTAGAGGAATATGTGCAGAAGTTTTGGCCAATTACGTTTGGTGGGCTACCTCAAAACCTGCTAAGGGATGCGCATAACGGGAGTGAAACAGATGCATGGTCTGGGGTGGAGGAGTGAGTGATATGTATTATGGGTTTTTGTGCATTAATTTACTAAAACATTAATAGTTGTATTATGTTTAAATTAAATATTTTCATAAGGTATAAACTAATGAAAATTTTGAAGCCGATTTGTGATTAACAGTGAGGCTTATCGACTTCAATAAAGAGTACATTATTTTTAAAGCTTGTTATTGCATTTAAAATGACGTACTGTTTATTACATTATGTGTAAAAATAAAAAAGTTAAGAGAAAAATAAGTTTTGCAGTTTAGGTAAAGTGCCCTCTAACGGTATTCAAAAGAATTGTTTTTACCCTACAGTTATTTCGTCTATCGAGCTTAGTTTATGTGCCAAGTAGAAACTTAATTGGTAAAAGTTTAAGATATCTAGAGCATAAAATAGATGTTATATTTTTCCCTTTGCACCCCCGTATCTTGGTAACCATGGAGATTTCGACATTTTCACAAATGACTTACCGACATTGATTTTTGGTGTAGAATAAGCCCTCAAAGTTTCCTGGCGCATTTTACGAACAGCCTGTATAACATAAAAATAGAGAAAAGTAAGGTTACACCATCTTAGCAGAAAGAACCAAATGTGTTTGCTTCTAGATGATGATAGGAAGTGAGGAGAATGAACTACGAAGTGGTTTGTTCACTTGGAGCAATTGGAGCAATACTAAATCATTATAAGTCTTTGGTAGTCAGCCAACAAAAACAAATGAGGTTGCTCCAAACATTAAATCGACAAAATGCCTTACTTAGGGATCTTCTGTAGCTGTTGTTGAGTTTGTCCCACTTTTGTATTCCTTATCATTTTTTCCTCTCCATCCAGGGGTGTAAGCGAAGCACTAGCATATTTCCTACTCTTTACCTTCTCGCCCTATCTGAAGCAAAGAGTTGTAGCAAAAGAGAGAAGGAAGCTTCTCAAATGTACCTTAGTGTATGCTTCAGATTGAATATAAGAGCGTGTTTTGTGGCTAGCTGAACAGTTTATCTGCAAAGTTATTATATAAACTTTAAAATGTTGCAGTATGATGTTTGTGGACGGCAATTTTCAAGATCCGGCAGTCTCTTTAGACATTAAAGGACGCCTTGTTCATCTCAACCAGGTATGTTTGGTAAATAAATTGTTTAAAGTATATTATATTGAATTTATATAGGACAAAGGATTGATGTTTTACATAAACGTATGAAAATGCCTTCAGCCCCAACTGACATCTGCGACTGATATGTAAATTGTAAGATTGTTTTATGTTGTTTTAATAAATGTACCTAGGTGGTGGCATACGCATGGAAGCAACCAATACCATAACTAGCCGACCTTCTACAAGTGGTATGTTAACCGTCATAGATAATTAGATATTGTAAAAAGTGTATTTGTAGATATCGGTGATAGAGAAAGTGGTGGTGGAAATTACACTCCTCCATCAATCAACGGTGAGATAATTTAGTAATTTTTTAAAAAATTACTTAATATGTTTATTTGTACAGATGATAGACAAACAACCAGTCATTCTAGTCCGAGTCAACCATCTATACCTGGTAAGATACTTGATCTGTTTTTGGTTTATAGTCTAATGATCGATTTATAGCAGGCACTTATTGCGATGATTGTCGTGAATATGTGCCGCGATGATTATATCTAGGACATTTAGGCAGTAATCGCCATAAAGCTGCTACAGGAAGAGTTATGACAGGAGGAAGAGGATGTAATGATTTTAGATTCAGCTTTCAATTCCGTATTGTTAGTTCAGCTAAATGTCATCATATACATCTTAGAGAGTTTATTAATGCAATTAAAAATAAAGTTGTGCAGTTAATACGAGATCAAGTGGATACATTTTAACAGTTAAAATAAATTTTGAAGCATTTGGATATTACCGTTTGGAATCGCAAAATACTGAAGATATTAAATCGTTAAATACCAAAAACGAAATTGTTACTATTAGTAGTGATGTAAGCGATGTATATGATAATTTTAGTGCAATTTTAGATGGAACGGGATTCAGGTGTGTAGATATATTGTATTATATAAGTCATTGTTTTCTGTATTTTAGGCTGGTCTCTGATAAATATATTATTCTTAGAAGTGAATATTTGTAAGTTTAACCCATTAAGCCCCTCATCATATATTCCGCTTCCAAAAGCGATTGAGAATAAGAAGGCTGCAGTAAACGTCCAGAACAATGATGCATTCTGTTTCGAATGGGCTTTAGAATCGGCCGTGTGCATTCCGGAGGGTCCTTCAAATAGAACGACCTCATATGAAAACTTTGAGATATTTTTAATTTTGATGGTATTAATTTTTCGGTTAAACTTAGTGATATTTCCAAATTTGAATGCCAAAATGAAATTTTCATAAATGTGTATGGTATTGAAAGCATATTTGAAAATGATAAAACAAAATCGGAAATAGTTGGACCTCTGTATTTTTCCAAAAATAAAAACGATGTCATGTGAATTTAATGTTGATTCATGACTTGAATGGTAGAAGTCATTAGTGTTGGGTTAAGAATTTTTCGGGATTACTAGCTAACCAGATAAAGATTAAAAGAACAGCTTCTCATTTTTGTGATGGTTTCTTAGGATATTTCTGTACTGCGGAACAATTATGGCAACACGTCAGATTTAATTGTAATAGAGTATATACAAAACTTCCTACAGAAGATTCTATAACTGATAAGTTGGGTAAGACTATACTTGGAAATATGTTTAAATTTGAAAATTATCATAAACGATTGAATGTAGCGCTCGTAGTTTATGATGATTTCGAAAGCATCTTGAAACTGATTGCTATAGTTGAATCGAACCCGTCTGAAACATTTACAATAAAAACCTGCGAACACGAACCTCATTTTTTTACATATTACGTAAAATGTTTTTTCGATAATAGTCTATCAAGATTTGAAATTTACCGTGGATCAGATGTGGCTGTTGAATTTATGCGGAGATTAGAATAGGATGCAGCAAACATTTATCAAAAATATTTAAAGCAGTCAGTAGGCATGATCCAGTTAACTTTAGATCAGATTAGAGAGTTTCAAAGCGCTGGTTAATAGTTTATTTGTGATAAATCTTTTCAAAGTACTGATGTCAAAGTACAAATATGAAAACAGCGTATATAGAGAACAATTATTAGAACATGAAATCCGCTTGAATATACATTAAGAATTAACTAAAACTTTTAGTTTACGTACATAAAAGTAAAAATAATACAAATGCAATGTGTTCAATCATATCTATCAAGCCGATGAACTTGTATATGGAAAAATTCTGGGAGATCGAAAAAGCTTCCTTCAAAACAACATTTAAGTCCTAATGAAGCAAAATGCTCTTCTTTTCCAAAACGACCTGTCGTACCAACTCTACTAGATTCATGGTTTCTTTACATTTCAAAAATTCTGAACCCATTTTGGGCTTATTCCATAGCATTAGGTTACTTCCGCTCATTAGAGGCCACACATACGAAATTTCCAGATCATTATCAAGTTTACAAAGAGTTTATGCAAGATTACTTAAAGACAGAGCATATAATTTTCAGTTCAATTTCTGTTACAATCAATTCTCGATTCTTCTTATTTCATTTCACATCATAGCATTTTCAGTACTTCAAAAATAAAGGTTATATTCGACGGTTTCCAAATGAGTCCAAAGAGTTTATCGTTGAACGACACGCTTGTTTCCGGTCTAAAACTTCAAACCAATTTGAGCGACGTACTACCCGATTTCCGAATCTACGCAGTAGTTTTCTCCGCAGATATAAAACAAATATTTCGCCAAATACTGGTAAATCCGTCACACAGGTGATACCAAAATATATTTTGGAGATTTTCTATTGATCCGGAAGTCCAATATTACACTTTAAACACGGTCGTGTATGATCGAACGTCCTCTCCATATCAAGGCATTGGATTGATGAACCAGTTTGCCCAAATCGAGGAAAAAATATTTCCAAACACTTGTCGAGTTCGATTACGAAGCACCTATGTCGATGACATCTTGGCTGGATATAATTCCATTCAGTCCGCATTGAAACTACAGAAGGATTTAATTTGTTTGCTCCAAAAAGGACGTTTTCAGCTCAAGAAGTGGATCAGTAAACGGCCAGAGTTACTTGCAGCATTTCCATCTTCTGACCTACAAGTGCAATTGTCATTCGATAAAGCTGAGCTAAACTTCATTATGGTTTGGGACTTCAATGGGATCCAATAAGCGATACATTTTCATATCTTGTATGTTCTGATAGCAGGCCGTGCACAAAAAGGAACATCTTTCAGAAATTTCAAGAATTATCGATCCATTAGGATTTTATATGCCAGTTAGCCTTCTAGCCAAACATCTTGTGCAAAAATTGTGGAAATCACAGATTCGATGGGATATTCCTTCTTCTTACATATCAGATTCTTGGTCCCAATTTTGAAACGAGCTTCCGCATCTTTCAGAAATAAAATTAGCTAGACGTCTCACCATAGATAACCCTAGTATAGTTGAGGTTCATGAGTTTTCAGTTGTCTTTTTAGTGGGATATGGAGTGATAGTTTTTGTACAGTCAGTAGACGGAGAAATTTTCACTTCTAATGTCATGGCCAAAGTAAAGTTCGCGCCTTTGAAAACTTTATCCTTGACTAGGCTTGAGCTATACAGAGCCCATCTGTCGGCAGATCCATTTTCTTTAAATCAAACACAGTCTTTCGGAAACACTCATTATCGACGAGATTTGGCTTGGTGAGATTCAAAAGTGGTGCTGTCATGGTTAGCCTCCCCACACAGGTGGAAGAGGTTTGTAGCGAATCAAGTCAGTCTCATCCAAGAGAGCCTTTCTTTCAGTTGTTGGCATTACATTTCATCCGTTGAAAATCCTGCGGACTTGGCTTCCAGAGGGACGACTTCTAAGCAGCTACGAGATTCTAACATATGGTGGAAGGGGCCTTCCTTTTTAACTCTATCTCGTATCGAATGGCATGCTCAGTATCCGATATTATATTTTTCCAATGATCAAGTCGTCAATGAGCAACGACTAACTTTGCAACTACGGTTGACTTAGATCAACTTATAAGTAAGTATTGTTCTTTATGAAAAATCCAACGCGTTGTTTCCTATTTACGTCGGTTACTTCCAAGGTAAAAGAAACTTTCCTATTTCTCTTCCACAATATCATATTCCGAAATGCATAAAGCAATAATTGTTCTCGTACGTCCTGTCCAGACCACAGTTTTTCCACATATTTTTTCGTGCCTACAAAAGGGACGTTTGCTTCTAAAACCTTTTCAAAAACTTCCGTTATTCAAAGCGGCGGACGATTACCCAAGAGTAGGTGGCCGATTAAGCTATTCTGAACTTTCGTGTTCGTCAAAACATCCGTTACTCCTACTGAGTTTATTTCGTCTAACCGAACTTATCATTTAACATATGCATCGGACTTATTTACATCCAGGGTTAACAACCTTGCATTATTTACTGAGACAACAGTTTTGAATATTATCACCAAGACGTGCGATTGATCAGGTCGTATCGCACTGCGTACCTTGGTTCCGAATTAAACCCAAGCCAGTTTCCTAACTTATGAGTGATTTACCACTACATCGCATCTCACAACTTAAGGCGTTTTCTAAGGTCGCCAACTTACGAAGAATTCTTTACCTTCATTTGTCAAGTCGAAGCTACTCTCAATTCAAGGCCTTTATACGCTCAAAATCCTGACCCCGATTACCTCCTTCCATTCACTCCGGGACATTTTCTCACACTAGAGCCACTGAACTGATTACCAGAATCTTATCACTCCTTTCAAAATATTAACACCTTAACAAAGTGGCAACTATTGCAACGGCTGCACGGCGTTTTTTGGAAAAGATGGCAGTCAGAGTACCTGCATACTCTGCAGCAACGTGCAAAGTGGGCCGATGTTAAAGCAAATATATAAGAGAACACTTTTTCTCGTCAAAAATAAGCAAAAACCCCCATTGCAATGGACGTTACGCTGAAAACGGCAAAAAATAATGTGTATACTCGTATCTTAGGACTAAAGTGCTTTTTAATCCCACGAAAGATTATTTCTTTCGGTGTTGTTCGAGAAATGCACTTTCGCTCTCAGGATTAAAGGGGGAACTTGGTATATAATAGTATAGTACATGCCAAGAGGCCAAAGTGCCTCTTTTAATCCCAAGAGAGGGATTAAAAAGGACTTTAGTACTGAGGTATATTCGTTATTTTTTGCATTTTCGAATAATTTTAAATCGAAAGGGTCAAAAAAAGTAAAATTGCATGATTTTGACATTGACAGTTCATTTGATTTATCACATACGCTTCACGGCAAGTGCTATTTAAATTTTATTTGCAAATCACTATAATAACGCTTTCAGCAATATGTAATTTTAATTGGTTAATTTCTGTTATTGCCATGCATTTACTTTGTTTATGCGGCATTTAAAGTACTTTAATAAGATCGTGAAAGTACTCATGAAAACTACCTAAAAATATTGCCTTACATGCTATTTATACAGTGTGGAAGTTTTGGGTGGAATAATCCATACAATTAATAGCTCGAAAATGTACGGCCAAGATCCTCGGACAGGTCGATTTTTATTTTTGG
>JAHWXV010326842.1:0-11787 GCA_024586415.1 Phrixothrix hirtus
GTTCATTTTATATTTATCATAGTATTATATTTGTAACATGAAATAATTTTAATTTTTATGGTAAGTTTAAAAATATTTAATAATTCTTCATATTATTTTTATATTAATCTAGTTCATTCTGATGATGGTATTACTTTTTAAAAAAAGTTAAATTACCGAAACAATTGTTAATTTAATAAAATAAAATATAAATTTGGGCGAAGCCCTTGTAATTTATTAGATTAGATATGAATACGCCCAATTTCTCATTATATTATATAATAAAATGTACATATATATTTAGCTAGATGAATATACTTTTTCATTTTGTAAATAATAATTTTCTTTAAAACATTGTAAAAAATGCTGCTTTTTCAATAATAAATAAGAATTTCGATGTAACTTATCTTTTCGTATATATTTTTATTTTCAGCTATACAAAATAGAGGTGGCGAATTACGTATCCATAGAATTAAACATGTTGATACGACATAAGCAGAAAAATGCTACGCAAATTTGGGTATGAGAGACCCAGCCCGTCGAATGGTGTGATTTTCAAACCACCCGTCAGTTGCAAGGTTAAAAAGTCATAAACACAGAATCTAAATATGAATGCGTTTTTGCAATTTTGGGAGAAATGTAATTAATATATGTATTATTATGCAGCCACCTATCCAAGTGCTTATCGCAACTAAACTTCCTTAACTTTTGTGATCGTTATAAACATAATATTCTAAGTTTATTACTCCCAACAAAATATCCTTAACTATTACGGAGATCATAATGTAACAAAAGTAGTATATTTTAATTTTTTATAGAAGGTTGTTATTTAAAAAACATGCCATTGACCATTTAGATATTGGCTATGCCCAAGCCTACTAACGTTTGTAATTGTTGTAAACACAATAGCAAACGAATTTGTTGACAAAGTAACTCAAATTCTAGAAAACTTACTGAGATACACGCTCTTTAACTTCAAATTTTTTATCATAATAAATAAATTACGCTTTGTTATGTTGAAACCATATCGGTTTACCTTGGTATTTTCTTGCACAGCACAACTATCAAGAATTTGTGCGTACTACGTTAAAGTTGTTGAGTAGTACATTTAATTATAAATTTCTAGCAAGTTTCGATGTTTTAAATTAGCATAATTGTTAAAGAAGGAAACTAAAAGTTTATAAAATTCAATCACTAACTTTTGGAATTTTGGAAAGGAATTTTGAAGTTTACACCTTTAACAATGATTTTATATCAACAGATCGAAAGATGTTATAAATTAACTTTTAAATATTTTAGTAAATAGAGTTTAAATTTACTTTGTATTAAGCATTTAATTGAAATGATTTTACATCTTATGATAACAAAAATGCCAAAATCTTAATATGGAGTTAAATGCTGCCAAAATATAAAATAATTATAGCTATTCTTATTTTACCGGCATTCAGCTTCACAATTAGATTTTGGAATAAATTGAGAGTTATCAATAATGAACTATAGAGGATATATTAAAAAAAAAACAAAAACAGATGTGTACTAAATGGAATCTTTGTTAAATAGAAAACTCATTCATCGAAATAATTTTATTAGTCTATAGGGAAGAAGATGGACTATGGATAAGTCTAAATAAAGAGGTTATACGATCGTAATTAAAATATTGATTTACTTTAAAAATAAAACTAAACTTTTATGACGTAAATATCAAGGAATTATGCTTTGAACACAAGATGACAGCCTGAGACTGGTATGGCTTCCGTTGAAGTTCATTAGTCAGACCTAAACCACTTAGTGCCCCAAATTCAAGTTCCTGGCATTCCTATATACATACTTCAGTGTAAATTATCCTTTAATAAATTCTTAATTAGCCATCTATTGATTTAAAAGACAAAGTTACTACAGTAAAACTATATAAAGCAAAGAAAACTATTAAAAGATAGTAATCTTATATAGATGCTTTAAATAAATTAGTAGATATGGCGTATTGCTCATTTTGGGAATGTTAATTGAAATAATAAAATGGTATTTTCTGAAAAGTATATAAAATTTTTAAACGAATTTGTATAAATAAAACTAAACTCTCACGACAAATATCAAGGAGTAAGTTTATATGACTAGGAGCTGTACATTGAACACTAGACGACAGTTTAGAATCGGATTTGGCTTTTGTTGTAGCTGACCACATTATATAATTATGTAACGAAACTAGTTAGTTGTTTTAAATTGTTTATTTATATTCACTAAGATTACACTTATTTATTTAAATATTTATTTCATAATACCCTAACAATAAACATTTATATCTATTTATGTATATCAGTAACCAACAGTACAGGATTTTAATTAAAACTAAAATGAAGGGAATTTAATTTCCTATTTATATAGGTGGGAAAAAGGTTCAGAAAGGTAAGGGAGAAGCTAGAATAAGTAGTTATAATAACGATGCAATAAATTGCATTCCTGACCTTGAATTTGGTTGACAAATATCGGTTACAGCAATGAGTCATTTGTTATCACATAAGGAAAATGCCGAATTGTTCCAGAATGTTCCATTAAGTTCCTATTGTTTCTAATTCTTGTTACTAACTTTACCTTTAAAATTAATGGATGACTAGCTAAAAATTTATCAAAGAATAATTTACACTAGAGTGTGTATATAGGAATATTAGGAACTTGCATTTAAAAAAAGGATGGGCTACATCTTACAGATCAATTTCAACTAAAGCGAAACTGATCTCAGACTGCTATTTAGTGTTCAAAGCATAGTTCCTAGCAATTGTTTTAAAATTAATCCTTGGCATTTACGTCATAACAGTTTAGTTTTTCCTTTAAAAATGCATTTACGAATTTTATACTTTTGGGAAACTACCATTTTATTATTTCAATTAACATTCACAAAATGAACACATACGTTATCTCTACTAATGTATACGAAACAGTTATATAAATAGACTGTCTATTAACAGTTTTCCTCTGCTTTATATAATTTTACTATATTAACTTTACAATTTAAGTCAATAGATGGCTAACTAAGGATTTATAAAAGCGATTTGTTGTCGGGTTTATGCCAGATCATACGTGGCATAGAAAACAATTTTTCATTTTCTTTTAAATTAAATTTTATTTACAATTTGTAACGTTTCATTTTTACCTATTGGTGATTTATCGAATTTCAATGTATTAAATTAAATTGTTTAATTTACGCATGCAAATTGTTGGGTATTTTGTTGTGAAATCCATAAAATTTAGTTATAAAATAAAATAAAAAGCTAATATTCCAATTAAGTGCGCTCCTGTGTTCCTTCAAGTATATTTAGATAAGGCGCTACGACAAGTGAAATGAATTGTTAACGCCTGTTTTTAGGAGGTCGTTATTGTGCACATCGTCTAAAGTTCAGAACTATCTAGTTTAATTATGGTGTGTTACATTGATTGTTAGTCAACTTCTTTTTTGGTTCTTATTGTGCCGTATTAATCGCTATTGTTACGACAACTAGTACCTATTAAATGTAATCAACATGACTGTTCCAAACTTGTAATCATTGAAAGGAAAGCTATTTGTCATCATATGCAGTTCTCGTATTGGAGAAGTTAATTAACAAGACGAATTAACAGTATTGTAAATGGATAATTTTGTCAAGGCGTAGCAAATGGTTGGCCGTTATCACATATAACCACATCAGGTAGCCTGCAACAATTGATGTTGTCCACGTCGCTTTATTGCATGGAATCGAGGTTAGTCCTGTCTTTGTTAGCTGCACCTGTTAATAAAAGCTAGACCTTCAACTTGTATTTACATTGACGGAAAAGCATGTTACCAATTGATGTTCCTTGCTTTTTGAAAATAACGTACTAAGGAACTATTTACTTTCGGGAATGAAAATTCATTAATTCAATTATAATATATTGCACGCCATAAGAAGCATTTGTAATTTTAGAAATTTATTTTGAGTATACACTTTTAAATAACGTTTTCTGCTACCTTTTTAAAGTAATAAATGTGTGGAGTAGTATTTTTGAATTAAAATAAATTAGTTGTTTAAGTTTTGGTACGCAAAATTTATGAAATATAATTTATCGTCAGGTTTTCTAGATTTTAAGTGAATTATATTTATATACATGATGTGACGGTAATAATTTCCTTTGCAAATGGAATTTTTTACACGATGTTAGTTCACTTACTGTTTTCTTTTTCTTAAAAATTAATATTTGAGTGTTGTAATAAGATATAAAGCTATAACTTGAATCATTATAATTATTTTTTTAAATATTGCACTTACTTATGTTTAGCTACAATATATGATTGTTGAAATTTGCCACTCATAGCACCTGTTAAGTTATAATATTCGAATATCTCCTTCAATAATGGTTTTGATATTAGTTGTTGTCTACCTAACGCTATTAGATTGTTCATTGTAATTTTGATCACCATTTTGGTTTTGTAAAATTAGTTCTTGCTTTGATAAGCGTTAATGAAGAGCAGTAGATTGTCCATTGCTTTTGACTATTCCAGGATATTTTATTTTTGGGAATGTCAATTGTAACATAAATTTCTTATCACTTATATCAATATACCGGTTGGCCTATATCCCGTTAAGGCAAAAGTTAATAACCCAGTTAGTCATTTTGGTGTTCCAAAAGGGATAAAAATTATAAAGTAGTTTCTAAGCATTATTATTTTTCTTTGCTTAATATATAAATATATCGGTTGGCCTAGATCCCGTTATGGCAATAGTCAATAATCCAGTTTGTCATTTTGGTGTTCCGAAAGGGATAAAAATTTATAACCTAGTTTTTAGTAATCTTTGTTATCTCACTATTTTGATTGACGTTTGTTATTTATTGCCGAATTGGTTCGCGGTAATAAACATACGTATTGTTGTACTTCAGTTGCATTTAATTTCTTGTTCCAAAAACTTAACTTTCCTTTAGGTTAGATCAGCACCAGGATTCTGAGGCCGTCGTATGTCTTGTTGTGTGAGGCGTACGTACGAGATAGGAAGGTACATACGACTGGCGCCCTTACAGGTACATGTTTTCTTTTCCTTCCTATAGGTACCATCTACGAGTTGTGAACAAGAGCTGAAACCAGCGTAGCAAAACCACGCCCCTCTCTGGTTAATTGTTACCGAGCTAAGCCGCGCCAACCTTAATTTTTTCTTGCAACACGAGTAATTAAAGGGTTGCTGCAAGATCATACGTGGCAGAGAAAAGAATTGGCGCCCAATGTGGGGCTCTAGAGAATACTGTTTCTGCATGTTAGGATGCGAGTCGTAAGAGGCGACGAACTCACTACTTTAACGTCTTCTCTACCTGATCTATTTCTGCTCTGTAGTAGGGTCGAATGAATACTGGTCCGCAGGTCGGTCTGCGCATCGCAAGAGATAATCAACTTACCACTTCGACATGGTTCTTTCACTTGTTCTTATGTCGTTTTACTTTTCACCGTGTGGTGGCGGCTTAAGAATTCCACTTCCACAGGTTTGTTCTGTGTGTCGTAAGAACCGGCAGTCTTACTACTTTTGAAATTGTTTTGTTCCGTCTTGGCCTCGTTATTATTCTCGAGCTTTATATGAGACCTTTCTGTTTCTTCTTTAGGTTTGCTTTTAGATATTCTTTGTTTCGAATACTTTTAAATAATCAATCTTCTTTTTTGCTACCTAGGTTCACTTTGAACCTCCAAGTTAAATGTATTAATGTCTTCATAGTGTTTAACATCTTATCTATTGGGATAGCGTTTATTCATATAGCCTTCGTTTTTTTGTTAGTTACCATCTGCTTACACAGTGAAGTTACTGAGTGTGTGGTCTTTGGTTCTACCGCAAAGTTATTTCAGATTAGACTCGGCTCTTCGTTGCCTATGAATTACATTCCCTTTCCTTTTTTTGTTTTTGGGTTAATTGATTCGGATAGATCCGTTTTACATGTCAATTAAGTGTGCTTGTCTTTTTTTGGAGGATAAATTTCAACTTATTTTTGAGGATTAGATGACCTGTATTTGATATATTGAATAATTCTATATATTTGAATTTGAATTTGCATTTCTGCTTTGCTTCTTATTGGTTCTAGTTGGCTTTGTTTAATCGGTATGTACTTTTCAATTGCTTCTTACTTATTGCTTTGAGTAACTATGGCTTGATCTTGCTTTCGCTTTGGTTTTTTTGTTGTGTAATATTTTGGCTTCTTTTGGATTACGTTACACTCAAGAACTTCTTTTTGCTAGTGATTTTCGTTATTTTGGTTTTTAATGCTTGCGAGTACGCTTTCGTTGATCACTGTGTGTTGTTTTGAATTAATTATATAGTCTTAGCCAAAATTGTAACAAGCTTGACTTGAATTGTACTTATGATCACCGTTACCTATTTATCTTATAGACATTTAGGATTGTCACTTTGCTAAATTTTAATTTTTTCGTTTAATGTCGACTTTTGTTTTCTTTGATTTTAGTTTGAAGTTGGGTTCTCATAAAGGATGCCTCCTTTTTTTGGAAATTCGCTTTCGTCATGTACTTTTGGCTTACTTAAATTAAATAATTGACTTCTAAATTTGTGGTTCGTTTGGGATACATATGAAAAATTCTCCGTATACGTATAAGTTGTACAACGAACAACAAATCTGATGGGGTTTGGCATGTTTCAGATCTTACACCGCTTGTTGTTGATGAAGAACAATAATTAACTTAGAGTTTTTGGACATTAACTTTTAATGGTTTTGTTGCTAAAGTTTGACTAACTTTATTATTGTTTAATTGCTTGAGAATGTTTTTTTTTAGTTTGTTTTTGGGAACACATTTCCTTCCTTTCCGTTGAATTTACGTACGTCAAGAAAAGGTCCATTGTTGATTCATAATTAGCTTTGCTAGTAACTTTTTTGTTATGGGGTTTATTTATAGGTTAATATTCACTCAATGTTTGTTTCCTTGCGTTTTTTTTTGTTTGTCTTTATTTGCTTTAACATAATTTCACAGATATACAACGGTTGTAACGTTTAGTTCAGACTTTTAGTCAACAGTTCTTGTTTGTCAGAATAAATAGTTTTATTCTTTGGTTATCCTTATACTTTTTGTATTGCATGGAGTTACAACTCTAAATTTTTCCTTCAGTTTTCGCCAGAGATTAGTCACTGTTTTGGTTTTGTTAGAGTTTTGGGTTGTTTTTCCAGTTTATTAGTGCTTCTCTCGATTTGGTTTGAACAAAGTACTCTACTCTTCTTTTGGTCTTTGTTTTCTTAGGCATTGTTGAACTTGTTTGAATACAGACTCATCAGTAGTATTTCGGAGATTAGAGAATTCGTTCTTTCGCTATATTTTTGCGGTTTAAATGGCACTTACTTTTTTATTTTTAGGATGCCTTTCGAATTTAAGTTATCTGCTTACGGTACCCACAGATTTCAAATTTTTGTGCTTCTTCTTGGTGTTTGGATTATTTGGGTTACTTCTAATTGGTGTGTTTTGACCTTATTTTGGGCCGTAGCTCTTTTTTCCAGTTTAGACACTTTCTGGTTGTTTGATTCGATAGTTTAAGCTTTCGGGGAATTTGGTTTAGCAATTTTTTGGGCATCAGTATACACTGTCGTTTCTCTTTCCGACGCAACTACCTTAAACTTAACCATTTGGGGTTACTTGAAAAGTTAGTATCCGTAACACCTGTTGTAACACCAAGTTACAACAGCGAATTGAACAATAACGTCAAACAATTTGAACACTACTGACCTTTATTGAAAGGGTGGGAGTTCCTTCTTGAGAAGATGTAGATCATGTGTTGAGAAGGAAGGAGGAAATATCGAACATCTTCTGCGATAATCGTATTCTGAAGCGATAAACGCTAAAGACTACAAGAGATTTACACAAACAAAAATTATTTTATCTTGAAAACGGTTGATTTGCAAACGCATTTTCGTTAATGATTTTTTACTTGTTTTTAGTCTTACTATTTGTTCTTAAATATTTAAACGTTTTTTTAATACTCTGCATATATACGTTATAAAAAAAATACGCCAAGGTACTGCTAAAGATCTATTCCTGCGGATACAAGCTCGAGGTTGTTAAGAACCGGACCAAGCTTTCGTTGTACGTTCTCTCCTTAGGGTTCAGTTGCTAAATCATCAACGGTTTTTTGTCAAAATCTACCACATTAGAATTTTATTCAAAAAAATGTAAACCACCACACATAGATATCTTCTTCAGACGGTTTATCCAGAAACTACTTTAAAACAATTTAGATCCATCCCTAACGCGTTTAACCTCTTCCACTGAGCACCAACAAAAGACATCCAGCTTTTACGGGAGCCTTCCCGCATTTGTATCTTCTAAATTTAAGTTATCACGTACAATAAATCCAGTAAAGGTAGATCGATAGTCACACAACAGTTATACAGATAGCACGCTAAAATAAGCATGAACGGCTTGAAGGGATTTTAGAACGTGAATATATGGTGAAATTGGTAGATGTTAAATTTCACCGATTCCAATAACTTCTTTATTAAACCGCAACAATGAATACATAACAACTTCTGTAAAAATATAAATATAGTTTGTCCAAGTAAACATCTTAGTTGCTAATGTTTCCGCATCTACGTTGAATAGCAGTTTAACAACATGGAACAGCTACGAATGTAGTCAATATCTAAGTTATTTCAAATGTCCACTGAACCTTAATTGACTTTTTCAAGAGTGATTGATTGAGGTTACCGCATGTCCCATGCACGATCGATAGTATAAAAATTGGATCTTCGGGTAAGCCAGCTCAAAGCCAAAATATTGGTCTTATGAAGATATTCTAACACAACCTAGGAAATGTATGGCGCTTTATAGTCCTACAGTAAAACATCCAAACAAAATGGATAAATGGAAAATGATGATGAACATTCATAAACAGAAGTATATTTTAATATATTAGTTGCCTACAGCTTGTAATTTTGGCTAATTTTATTATAATAGTTGTTTGAGAATACTCGGTATACCATGTTATTTACAAATAGCACGCTACTATTATTTAAATTGAATTAGGAATCAAAACTTTTGAGTATTCGTCTTTAATAAAATTAAGCATTCTAAAGACATGCCTTGTATTTTTCAGTTATATGGAGAGTAGCTACATCCTAAATAAAGATTAATAAATTAATTCATAAGGAATGTGCAATTTTAAACATATGATAACGTATAAGATATGCCCCCTGCAGTATACCACTTCAGGTTAAGGGCGGTCACACACATAGATTTCACCACTTTAGACCGTTGATTTTTTATGAATTTAAAATAAATTTCAATATTTCCGTCCTTTTTGACAGGCAATTTGACATCCCCTTTAGTACCGATATCAGTCTTCCGCGCAGTTTTTGAAATACAGCATTAAGTCAAGAGGAGTCTGCCGTTAACTTCGGTATAAATAATGTGTGCGAGTTCTAGGAGAAGCTGCTAACTAGTAGTTAGGTTCCTAGAGGGAAAAATAAAAATTAAAAGTATAAATTAAGCTTTCCTTCGTTTATCATTATTTATTGTAAATCAGTTCTTGGTTTCTATTATCGCATAGTGGAAGATCACAATGGCCAGTATTAAACCGACAGGTCATCGTTAATTATCAAGTTTTAATTCTCTTGCAACGAAATATTGCAATTACTAGGAACATTATTGATTAAAATGAAATAGTTAACTTCTTAATTCTTCAATTATTACCACATTATGATAGTGATTTCTGATTAATGGCTTTCATAATAAACTTTTACTATGTTGATCTTCCGTTGGCTATATTCACAATAAATTGTTCTAATTTTCAAGTAAATTTTATAGATTTATTGCTAATTTATATTTAAAACGAATTTCATGGCAATGCATTAGCATGTATAAAGAAAAATTCATAATTCAATTTGTGATGTTGCTTTGGTTAAATAGCTGTCATTTTCAACGCACAGTTAGCGTAACACTTATGATTTTAACAATATTTTATTATTAAAAATAATTCTACTATCATTCAGTTTTTGTTAGGAACAAAACAATAGATGTGGATCGGTTGGCATAAAAAGATTTTTGTTCTCCATTAAAAATGTTTTTAGGCACTTTAGAAATTAATGTTCACGTCCATTTGAATTATTTGAATATATTTTCCATTGGAGCAATTAAGATTCACACCCGACAATTATTTTGGAAAGACATGTTGATGAAAATATATGACATTAACTATTTTTTGTCATAATTAGAATCTTTACAGGTCTTCAATCTATCTTTATTTTGATCTTTAATACGGGTTTATTATGCTTTTATTTTGATCCTTCGTTCTTTGCTAGGACATATTAAATGCGGAATGCACTGGAAGACATCCAACAACTCGTTAAGAGCTTATTAATAGCATTCATCAAAAGGATCTTAACCTAATATATTTTGATAGTCCCAGTGGCACTTGTTAAGATCACAGTACTGTAGGATTGTATCGAAATCAAATCAAACCTTGGAAAAAAACGAGTCGATTTATCGCGACCATCGGGTGAGCACGCGCTACTTCGTTTTCATTTTAAATTTTTACTCGTGGAAGTACACTCAAACGAGAAACGTTTCACTACCTACTAATACAAGTTCCAAAAATCATAGGAGAATACTATTTATTGTTTTTAAACGTACAATTCCATCCGAAAATATTAACAGATAAATAACATTGTTTACAAAGTTGTTTACATTTACTATAAATAATGCGGATCGCGTAAATTATGCGATACATTTTTGAAAATGTCATTGCATTCTAAACTGTTATTACCGCTATTTCCAATAAACAACTTAAATCACAAATTGTAGGTAGTGTTAGTTTTTTTTAGCCAGGTGGTTTTACATATCAAGTTTAATAAATGTAATATCTTGACTGTGTATTTCAAGTAACAAGCCGCCGCGCGCCATGCCAGAGCATATAACCTTGTCGCTTATAATATGCGCAAGCATTTTAGTGAAAATCAGACTCTTTGTTTGACGTCATACTAGAAATATTACATTAATAAAAGATTCAAAATTATCCACAGAACTATCACTAAATTCGACATCAGTATCACTTGAATCGATATCATATTCCGTTTGAATGATTAATGGTTGTGTAACAATGTCCATAAACACTTCTTGTTCAATATAATCGTTTTCAATTTTTTTAAATTTTTGCACAGACTTCATTCCAGTGTTGTTCAGTAATTGTAGCAAATCTTTCCTTTGCCAACCTTTGCGCATCTTCTAATTTAAATGTTACGTTATGCGAAGCTACATAATTTCTATATTTGCCCACATTAGTTCTATTGGATTTAATTCTGGATGATATGGCGGCAATCTTAACACAGAACAACCTGGAGCTTGGAGGACTGCATCGATTTGAAATCTTTTAAACTGATCTTTATTCCTTTTTATTAACAAATGAAGTTCGGCTTTTGCCATGTCTGGCGAGCAGGGAATATTGTTTTCAGTTAACCAGTCCAACACTATTTGTTTTTTACAGTTCAAACTGGGGGCTGCATTTATTTGCACATTATGGTCAATTACTATCACGGAATTTTGGGGTAAATTTGGAAGCAGCTTTTCAGTAATCCATTTTAAATAATTTTCAAAATTCATATCATACTGATAATCACCAGATTTAGTTCTCGATTTAAATATTAATAGGACATTGTCTATAAATCCATGGTGTTCACTTCCAGCATGCACAATTATTAATCTTTGACCTTTAGAAATATTGTTAAACAATCTACATTTTGACTTGTCTGACAAGCTATTCGAGACTGTATGGCTACTGTATATATATATATATATATATATATATATATATATATATATATATATATGAAAAA
>JAHWXV010326880.1:0-13113 GCA_024586415.1 Phrixothrix hirtus
AAACCCATTTATGTACGGGATATTAGTTGGGATCAATTTTTCAAACAAGGATAAACTTTAAAAGGTAAGCCTTCTGAAGAAGGATATAAAATTGCAAAACCCACTTATGTACGGGACATTGGTTGAGATCAATTTTTCATTCAAGGATAAACTTTAAAACTACGGCTGCTGAAGAAGGATATAAAGTTTTAAAGCTCACTTATGTACGGGACATTGGTTTAGATCAGTTTTTAAATCAAGGATAAACCTTAAAAATACGTCTGCTGAAGAAAGGTATAAAATTTTAAAGCTCACTTAGATCATTTTTTAAATCAATGATAAACTTTAAAAATACGTCTTGTGAAGAAGGATATAAAATTGTAAAACCCACTTATGTACGGGACATTGGTTTAGATCAATTTTTAAATCAAGGATAAACCTTAAAAATACGTCTGCTGAAGAAGGATATAAAATTTTAAAGCTCAGATCAATGTTTAAATCAAGGATAAACTTTAAAAATGCGCCTTCTGAAGAAGAATATAAAATTGTAAAACTCACTGATGTACAGGAAATTGGTTGAGATTAATTATTCAAACTAGGATAAATTTTAAAAATACGCTTTCTGAAGAAGGCTATAAAATTGTACAACTTACTTATGTATGGGACATTGGTTGAGATCAATTTTTCAATCAAGCATAAATTTAAGAAATGCGTTTTCTGAAGAAAGATATAAGTTTGCGACAGTATTGTGGATTAGTATTTCAAAACCTTTACTTATGTAGTGCGCAAACTTCTCAGAGTCGATTTTTAGATATTTGTTGTTTGGGAATTTAAAAATCCAGAACAGTAAGCAAGAACTAATTATGTGCTGACCTTACTTTTGGAAGGTAAATATTGTCTTTAGGATTTAAAAATTTAAAAAAGGCCTTGAACATTTTATGGACAAGTACAACAGCTTCTGTGTATTATTTTGTCATAGTATCCACGTGTTCCTCACAAGCGGAACAAATTTCTCTTGAAAACAGCTTTTGATTGTGAATACTGCTATTCATCTATGTACCATTTCATATACCCTCAGTGATTCTAAATTGATTTAAAGGCAGGGCCTTTTCTACTGATTTGGACTTATTCTCTAGATTTCCTGTAGTTGTCACTAAAGAACGAATTGCTACAGAGCCTTAGTGAATTACAAATCTTAATTATTGCATTCGTTCGCTTCTTAAAATTTAAAAAAACTAATTTTATCCGTGTCAGTTATCCGTTTATCTTGTGTCGGTGTATTGAAACACCAAACAACTTCTAACGGCGAGGACGAGTTGTTCCGAAAAATATCGGAAGCGGTACTTACGGGTAACAATCAACTCCAACTTCCTCGAAACTATCTTTGATGAAATAAGTAAAATATGTTCTGCTAAGAGCACATCTATAAAAGAGGTGAAACCAATAGAAGCTAACCAAACGCAAATCATCGAACATGCCTGTACGGAATTTTTATCGAATTAAATCCTACGAAAATCGATGGGCTCTTCACAATTTGAAATAAACGATGAAACAAATCCTTCCATCTAATTTTCCAAATAAAATTAAAGAAAACACCAATATTTCGTATGGATAAGCTATGCGTCTCGTAGAAGTAACAATGCTACCGCCGCGTTTTCTACTTAAATTGAAATCTAACACCTCCTGCCCTCTAAAAATGCTTGACAGAAATAAATTTAGCAATTCTTAAACATAGATTTATGCAACTACACATATCAAATAAAAATTTATTGTTCCCCTTTTAGAGATGAGAATACAGGAACAGAATGCGTGAAATTAACGCACTAAGTCACAGTTTGTACAAATTAAACAAAAAAAGGTCGACAATTGTAAGTGATTTAATCGCAAATTGATTTGCGTTAAACAAAAAATAAATGGTCGACTGTTCAAGTCGTAACAAGCTATCAGTTGCTTCAAAATGTGAGGCATACGAGGCAGTCAACTAATGACACCGGTTGCTTAGCGATAGAATTCCATGGTGTGGAAAGCATCTGCTCCCTCCAGTATGTATTTCAACGCCATACTGTCTTACGCAAGATCTGGTGTATATGATTCAAGCGCATTTATTAATGATGTGGGGTTAGGTTCAGCTTAATGAAAACGTAACACAAACTCATGAGAAGTTGGAGATTAACCTCTATCCAAGGCGCACATTTTTAGGTGAGAGACATTTTAGACGACCGTGAAGTTGTGGACGATGAGCCCAGTCCTAGAGGACATTGCATATCAATCGACAATTGATATTGCGAATGAGTTTGATCCGTTTTACAGTTCACCGTATTTTAACCCAAGAATTTGGTTTATGGAAAGTGTCTACAAAGCTGGATTCAAAAACTGTCACAATACAGTGAAAGGAAAATTTAACAGTTGTGTCATGACTTCCTAGGTCGCATTCACAGTAATGGAAATTCTTCAAAAAGAATGAATTTTTGAGTATGATTCCAAAATTAAACGTCAAAATTAGGGAAGTCACAGAATCACTTCACTGGGTCCCCTGTTTATAAAGAATTAATGCCTCAAAGACATATCTTTGTGTCAATTTTCAATAACTTTCTTAGAAAGGTGATGCGTTGTTTGGTAAACAAACGGGGTTTTGACGATAAAAATAACGTTGTTCGGCGGATAATTAGCTTTTTTGTCGAATTAACTTAACTTGTGGGCCTTTTTGGTCGTGCATATTTTCTTTGTTTTAGCCGATCTAGAGCTGAAGGTCTGATGCCGCTACTAACCCGATGGGTGAATTTCCTGGACAGGAAAAAGTTGATGGTCATCCTTTGCTTCTTTGGAAATAAAATGGTGAGTTAGACTGACCACCACCGGATACTCTAACCCATAGATTTTATTATCCTATGAGAATGTAATACCGTGTAATGCGAAATAATTTACCTAATAACGTTGATTGTCGTTTGAGGAATTCTTATTTTAATAACGAAGAGACGTTCCAACTGTAATTGTTATTGCGACTTTTTTAAATTAATATTAACATCATTTGGGAATAATAATCAACTTTTGAAATACCTTTTTATTTAGCTTAGAAATTGAGGCAAACAGCCCTGTTTTATATTGACATTGTTAATGCATCCAACCAATTTATTTGCTTATTAGTGACTCCATTCTTGTTAAGCATTTTTTAACATTCTTACAGTAACGTCGTAGCGAGCATCGGGATTACTGATGCGTAGGTTCTAGGTAAGCTAGAACGTCCCTTATTTGCAGAAATGTTTCAATATCAACTGCTTTCAAACTGCGGCAACTCTGCGTGTATCAGGTTAATGTTCCCAAGGCGGCCTGGGGTTGCTCCTGTATCGGCATTATTTTTAGGGACCATTATCGGTATTGTGCGGAAGCTCATTCTAGCTCATGAGTCTTTCTATCCCCATTAAAGCGCATCCGAGGTTATGACACTTTCCAATTGATTCCTTTGACCTTCGACCGGTCACGCTACCGTCTTTATTGATTAACTCCCTCCCGCGCTGGGCTGTTGGCCTGGCTTTGACTGTAATTAGGACACCACAGCTCGTTTTGACTGTGACAAAGGATTCTCTGTAACAGAATTGTGATGCCACAGCCGCCCTACCCTTCTGATCTAAGTCCGTGATGCACCAGCTGAAAGTAATCTCATTCAAGGATTTCGAACACTGCTACCAAGATTGGGGCAACGTTACTAAAAGTATGTTTTCAAGAGAACTACTTTGCAGACAACACTCATTGCTTTTCTGCCATATAAATGTGAGTTTAGCTATCGTAACACACCGTTGTAGATTTGTGTAATTCAAACACATCGTTATTGATTTAGCGTACTGACGAAGCAGTCACGATTATCTGCTCTACTGCTTCGATCCAAACTTTAAGGTATACTTTCGACCAAATTTCAAAATTACTGTCAAATCACAAATAAAAAATTCGTGACGATAGACTGTTAAAATAAAGCGATATGAGTGGTTGCAATTTTCAAAGCCTGAGGGATTTATTATTTTGAAAATTGTGATGCAGGTTTTGGCTTACAAATCAATGCAACGATCATTTTACGCAGTCCAAATCTTTATATTAGAGATGCTTGTCACATTCCTACGAATCACAGAGCCTTTAGGAATAAATGAGGTGATTAGTTACAATTTTAAAAACATTATATTACGAGTGGCCTTTTCGACTTTGAACTTAAAATTTAGACATTGCTTTCAAAATTAATTAAACTTGAAAATTATTACTAATAAAACAAATATGATTGAATGCAATTTTTAATGCCTAAAGTAGTTATTATTCCTAACTTACAAACGAAATCTTTGCCGTTGGTAATTACTAAAGCCCAAAGATGTCCATCAAAGTTCAAAAATTTTCCTAAAGCCTTGTTGTTAGAAGAAAAACTTTGAATCCTACGATAAGCGCATTTCGACTTACTCTTGAAGACGACACAATTGTTCGGAATAAAACGATATTATTTGTTGTAATCTCTAAGGTCTAAAATTATGGCACTAAGAAGTTTGCGGACTTAATAGTTAAAAAATATTCCCAAAGTACAGGCAATCCTTAGGAATAAAATCATTGGTTGCAATTTTCAAAACTTAAGATGATTATCATTTTGAAAACTTAACTTTTAAAATTTGTGTTCGTTGCAATTACTAAGGCCTGGTTTATTCAATAAAGTGTAACACTTATTTCTAAAGATCACTAAATCCTTAGAAATAAAATTTATTAAAAGCCTTAACTGGTGATATTAGGAAAAAATTGAAACTACGATGCGTGCTTCTGGACTTAGTCCTGAATATCACACAATTGAAAATATGGATGTTATTTGCTGTAAGCGTCAAAGTCTTAAGTTATGAAACGAAAAGGCTTATAGACCTAATAAAAAAATTTTGAGCCTTGCGGTAAGCCTTTGACGAAATTACTCAAGCTAAAAATTATTCTTAGAGTTCACAAAATCCTTACGAATAAGACGATATGATTGAAATTTACAAAACCTAAGATGCTTATCATTTTGAAAGTTATGGTTAAAAAGGCATTCCTGATTTATAAATTGTGCGTTCGCTGTAATTACTAAAACCTAAGGATATCTATTAAATTTCGAAAACTATTCCTCAAAATAAAAGTCTTAAGTGGTGATACTAGAAAAAAATTGAATTTACGATGTGTGCTTTTCGACTAATTCCTAAATATCACACAAGCGAAAAAAACGATGCTATTTGCTGTAATCGTCAAAGCCTTAAGTTATAAAACGAAATGGCTTATAGACTTAATAAAAACAATCGAGCATTGCGGAAAGCCTTTGCCGAAATTACTCAACTTAAAAAATATTCTTAGAGTTCGCACAATGCTTAGGAATAACACAATGACTTAAATCTTCAAAACCTAAGATGCTTATCATTTTGAAAGTTATGGTTTCAAAAGACATTCTTGATTTACAAATTGTGGGTTTGCTGCAATTACTAAAGCCTAAAGATGTCTCTTAACGTTCAAAAATTATTGCTAAAGATAAAAGCGTTAAGTGGTGATACTAGAAAAAAATTGAATGTATGATGCGTGTTTGCTGACTTATTCCTAAATATCACACAATTGCCAAAATTATTCAAGTTATAAAATATTCTTAGAGTTCACACAATGCTTAGGAATAAGACAATGTGATTGAAATTTTCAAAACCTAAGGTGCTTATCAGTTTGAACGTTATGGTTTCAAAACACATACTCGATTTACAAATTGTGCGTTAGCTGCAATTACTAAAGCCTAAGGATGTCCATTAACGTTAAAAAACTATTCCTAAAGATAAAAGCCTTAAGTGGTGATACTAAAAAAAATTGAATGTATGATGCGTTCTTGTTGACTTATTCCTAAATATGACACAATCGAATAAAACGATGTTATTTGCTCTAATCGTCAAAGCCTTAAGTTATGAAACAAAGAGGCTTAATAGCTTTAATAAAAAAAAATTGAGCCTTGCGGTGAGTCTTTGCGAAAATTACTCAAGTTAAAAGATATTCTTAGAGTTCACATAATGCTTAGGAATAAGACGATATGATTGAAATTTACAAAACCTAATATGCTTATCATTTTGAAAGTTATGGTTTCAAAAGACATTCTTGATTTCCAAATAGCGGGTTCGCTGAAATTAATAAAGCCTAAGGATGTCTATTAAAGTTCAAAAATTATTCCTAAATATAAAAGCCTTAAGTGGTGATACTAGAAAAGAATTGAATGTATGATGCGTGCTTGTTGACTTATTCCTAAATATCACACAATCGAAAATAACGATGTTATTTGCTGAAATCATCATAGCCTTAAGTTATGAAACGAAGAGGCTTAATAGCCGTAATAAAAAAATTAAGCCTTGCGGTAAGCCGTTGCCAAAATTACTCAAGTTAAAAAATATTCTTAGAGTTGACATAATGCTTAGAAATAAGAAAATATGATTGAAATTTTCAAAACCTAAGATGCTTATCATTTTGAAAGTTATCGTATCAAAAGGCATTCTTGATTTACAAATTGTGGGTTCGCTGCACTTACTAAAGCCTAAGGATGTCCATTAACGTTAAAAAATTATTCCTAAAGGTAAAAGCCTTAAATGATGATACTAAAAAAAAATTGAATGTATGAATGTTGAATGTTGACTTATTCCTAAATATGACACAATCGAATAAAACGATGTTATTTGCTCTAATCGTCAAAGCCTTAAGTTATGAAACAAAAAGGCTTAATAGCTTTAATAAAAAAAAATTAGTCAAGTTAAAAAATATTCTTAGAGTTCACATAATGCTTAGGAATAAGACAATATGATTGAAATTTTCAAAACCTAATATGCTTATCATTTTGAAAGTTTTGGTTTCAAAAGACATTCTTGATTTCCAAATAGTACGTTTGCTGCAATTACTAAAGCCTAAGGATGTCTATTAAAGTTCAAAAATTATTCCTAAATATCATAGAATGTTCAGGATTGATCTTCAAAACCTTAAGTTATGACTTAGAAGAAGGATTTTGAGTCTTTTGAGTTCAAGTTCTAAAAGTATTTCTACAGTTCACATAATTCTTAGGAATAAAACGACATGGTTGTTTGCAATTTTTAAAGCCAAAGGTGTTTATGGCACGAGAAACATTTCTGACTTACAAATGAAATCTGTATTCTTGAAATATAAGCTCGTTGACATTACTAAGCCCAAAAATGACTATAAAAATCGAAGGACTATTACCAACGATCACAAAATTCTCAGAAATAAATCGATATTATTTGTTGTAACCTACAAAGGCTTAAATTATACACTTAGAAGAGAATTTTTAAAACTTGCTAAAATTCAAAAATTATTCCTAAACATCATATGGTCGTTTGCAATCATCAAAGCTTAATGTGTTAATGTTGAATGTTGTGGTGAGCAGGGCATTAACTTATCTAAAGCTTAATCCTTGATGTATGTGGTCAAAGTGAAAAGCTTATTCCTAAAGATACAATATTTTTAGGAATAATTATTTATTCTAAAAAAAGCTAAAGCGATGGTACCAAAGGTCTAGCCGAATTAGAAGAGATATTGCTAAAGTTCAAAAATCTTTAGGAATAAAACGGTTTGAAAATTTTGGCGTGGGAGACATTTCTGACTACTGAGATGTGTGCTTATTAAAATTGTTAAAGCTCAGAATATCTTTAGCAATAAAACCATATTAGTTGCTGTAATCTTTAAGGCTTCTAAAAGCCTTGCTGACAGAAGAGGAATGCTGAACCTTACTACGCGCACTTGTCAAAATTGCTCTTGTCCAAAAACTATGCTTAGGAATAAAACGATATAATTATGACTGATAAAAAAAAAAATTGACTCTTTAACTGCTAAAGCCCTGAAACGTTCATCATGTACAAAAAAATGTTCGTAAAGATCTTCAACGCCTTAAGAGCCTTACTGACTTAGAAGAGAAATCTTGAATCTTACGGTGGGTTTGGTGAAATTGCTAAAGTCCAATTCCTAAAGGGAACAATCCTTGAGTGGTTCAATATCTGAAAATATGGCACGAGAGTTTTTACTAAATTGCTAAATCCCAGAAATGTTTATTAAAGTCCAAAACTTATTCCCAAAGGTTGCAATATCATCGAAATAAAACAATATTATTTGTTCTAATATTTTAAGCCTTAAGTTATGATTTCAAAAGACATTCTTAATTTACAAATTGCGCGTTCGCTACAATTACTAAAGACTAAGGATATCTATTAAAGTTTAAAAATTATTCCTAAATATAAAAGCCTTAAGTGGTGATACTAGAAAAGAATTGAATGTATGATGCGTGTTTGTTGACTTATTCCTAAATATCACACAATCGAAAATAACGATGTTATTTGCTGAAATCATCATAGCCTTAAGTTATGAAACGAAGAGCCTTAATAGCCGTAATAAAAAAATTAAGCCTTGCGTACTTGTCAAAATTGCTAAAGTTCAAAAAGTCCCAAAAATCACACAATCTTTAGGAACAAACTATTATTTTGAAGATTATGGGACTTCCTGACTTACAATTGGAAACTTGTTCACACACCTTGGGATGACCGCTCGCTGAAATTGCCGAAACCCAAAACTGTTTAACCAATTCCAAATTTGTTTCCATCAGCATTTTGATGTCTTTGTGAAGACCCCACTAAGTTGTTTACGGAATCATAAAAGCAATTTTGTTATTAGCGTTTAGAGATCACATTTTTAAATTTTGCTTCCGATTATTGAAAAATTGTAGCGAACTTCCGTAAATGGCATAATGTAGAAACTTCAATGTTTTGATAATTGTTCGAAGCTCTTCCGATTCCTCAATAATTGGAAGAAAAATTTAAAAATGCGACAAGCAAGTATATCAACATCGCTGTGAATCCCATAAGTGAAACGATCTCTACCACAACAGTTCGGAATTATCTCGCAAAAGACAACGAAATAAGATTTTCAAAATTTGCCGAATGCACCTAGATTTATTTCGAACCGTGTATTTAGCCCAAACTTCTAACAGAAACTATGTTATTGAGGTAATGGGTTTCAAAACCTTGGCGTATGAGGAAAGCATGCAAAAGTCTAAAGTAGCACTGGCTAGTAACAATTTCCCGAAGCGTAACATCGTTGTAGTCGAGCTACAACAGCTGGAATAAACACGTATAACCACGCGTCGGATTTTTAACGACGTTAAAATGAAAATTTTGAAGAATAGCGTGTTTGTATTAAACGTTCCATCAAACACTATTAAGTAAACATATATAACGAATTTTTCAATCGTATTAACACAAGATCGATTGATGAAGTTCCGAGACCTACGCGACTATCCACATCAACACGCGATGGTAACATCGGTGGAATTTGAGTTATGATTCGTGAAGTTCGTCCTTTAATTATCCAAGAAGTTGCTGAAGAAGTGTGCGTCAACATGGGATTAAGCCATCTAATTTTGAAAATTCGAGTCGCATCTATTGACCGGTGAACATTCTAATGTCGACGAAAATTTCTTGAAAAATCCTAACATGAGACGATACTTGAGTTTATTGCTACAATGGCGAAACCAAGGCACATGATTATAGTGGGCCGGGAAAAGATTTCCCTGGTCAAAAACATGGCGTCGATGTTCGTTTTAATTGAGTGAAAATGCTTGATTTGCCGCTAATTTCAGTTTAATTATATTAAACCTTCTGCTTAAATAATTTAGTTCACATTGTTAGGATTTCTTCCTGCAATTACGGTCAACGGAAATTTATGAAATTATTTAAATTTTATAACAATTAAGGTACATATCAACTAAATCGGGGTTCCGTAATATGGTTTTAATAAATGAAATTTTCAAACAATAAACAATATAAAATGTATAAAAATATAATTTAATAGCTATTCAACATTCAAGTTTTATATTAACTACATTTTTTAATATTAAATATTTACGCAAAACGCTTTGAAATTTATTTATTCTAAATGTAAATTATTTTACTAAAAAACTTCTGAATTTTAGTAAGAAGATTAACAATTGATTTTAAAATAATACTTAATGACCTATACATGAAAATTCTTTACATCACACGAGTTATTTATGTTTGCACTAGCGAGTTTAAATTTCAGTATCGCGGCTAGCATAATGTGATTGTTTGAAACTAACCTTTATTGTGAAGTTCTTTGATGATGGGGTTAATCTTCTTTCCGGTTCACAACACTTTTGTTTAACCGTAAATTTACTTTATATTTATTTTAATGTGTGCCAGGCTTGCTCAAAGATAATTCTTATTATGAATACATCTTTGAAAAATGGTTTCGATTTGTTTAGTTTAGCGAAGTTTTTATGCATCACTGTAACTTGTTATTTTTTGTAAGTTAATTATCGTTTTAACTAGGTCAATTTCGCATTGTAACGTCAGCTGCAGATGGACGATAAAGACGCTGTTTTTATAACTTCTTTTGGCCTTTTGTTTATTTTCGGTTTCTATTGTTGCAGTTTAAACGTTGGCCAATCACATTTAAATTTTGTTTGTAAAAGTTTATTTAACACTGTCGAACGTGTATTGTATTTTAGTATTTATACTACGTTTATTGCAATTGTGAGTTTTTTTAAAGACTTGGCGTTGGTAATTTGTTTTACTAGGAATATTTATTATCCTATTCAACATGCATACAATTTATTAATTAAATGCTTATGGTCAATACGTTTAAATTTATTG
Organism: Phrixothrix hirtus; assembly: GCA_024586415.1. Lineage (NCBI taxonomy): Eukaryota > Metazoa > Arthropoda > Insecta > Coleoptera > Phengodidae > Phrixothrix > Phrixothrix hirtus. Next base: position 10,656 of record JAHWXV010326880.1, read on the forward strand.
TGTATTTAATAATTATAATTTTTAAACTTTGTTGCTTCAACAATTCGTTTCACATGGTCAGTTTTGAGGCGTATGAAAAATACTGCACGCAGGAGAAAACGTGAGCTGTGGTAGTATTAGAATTGGTTTTGCACCAATACATGGTAAGCGTTCTGCACAACCCATTCCATATCCCAGATATGTGTCCCAAGTTAAAGTCATTTTTGAAAAGACGTCATTTTCAAACCACAGATGAGATTGAAGAAAATACGAAGCAACAGCTGCACACCATCTTCAGAAATGCCTTACAGGAAATATTTCGAAAATAGAAAAAACGTTGGTAACGATGTACTGCCAGTAAAATGGGTCACTTAAAAGTAGTTCTGATTACATTAATAAAGTTTGTATCATAAAAGTTTGGTCTTTATTTGAACACATAATTGTAACAACCGGACAATCGTTCGGGAAAATGCCGTGTTGGAAGTTTGTCCAACATTTATCTAAACTGACAGTTCTAATGTAAATACTGGGATTTATCAGACTACTGAAGGTTTGGGAGTTGATATTTTGAAATCGATCATTTGGAGGAAACACATCCTGTGATTTCAAAGCCAGTGCACGATCCTTGGCGCAATGGCAGAAGTGGAAAATGCTTAGATTTCTTTAAACATCTATGGTTTCCCATAGGTAAATTTTAGAAGAACAGCATGTCCAAAGAGAAGCACCAATTACCCAAAAGAAATCGGAATAGCGCTATCGTGGGTGGGGTTTGCGTAGCTAGGCGTGTATAGCACAACTTGTTGCCAGTTCAGTATCGCCGGTGTCGTCGACCTGGTTTGTTCTGTTTCCGCTTATTTTGCTGGCGCTAATGAACAACGCGTGGCCTTGAAATGTTGCTTCCTGCTCAGTAAAACCGCTGCCGCTGAAACGGCTTTGATGTTGAAAACAGCTTACAAAAATGGCTCTGGGAAAAACTCAAGTGACTTTCTGGGTTTAAAAATGGCGATGTTGATTGATGCCAAACCTGGACGTCTATCAACTGCCCGAACAGACGAAAATTCTGATAAAATTCGCGAACTTGGGCTCAAAGAGCGCCGACAGACCGTTGAGCGATAATTGTGGAGCTCAGTTCAGCGAATTTTAACTGATGATTTGGAAATGAAAAGGGTCGCTGCCAAATTTGTGTCTAGAGTTCTGCCTAACTATCAAAAACAACGTCGAGTTGAAAAATGTGGTGTTTTGAAAGAACAACTCGAAACTGATTCAGATTTCCTGTCGAAGGTTATTACTGGTGATGAGTCATGATGCTATGGTTAGGACCCAGAAACAAAGCAACAGTTACGCCAATTGAAGATGTCATTGTCCCGCCGTCCAGAAAAACTCAGATTTGACAACATTGATGAGGTCAAAAAAATACGAGCGGAGTTGATGAGGAATATAAAAAATATTTCGAACAATGGAATCACCGATTGAACAAATATCAGATTTTGTTGGCGTTTTGTGCCTAATGAACAAAATCTCTTTTTTTTTAACATTTGTCGCCGTTTGTTGACAGGACAACAAGAAATAAGTAAATAAGTTTCCTGTCGGATAAAAACACGGAGAGATGCGTTTTCTACGTCCGTGTCGATTGGGAATTTGATAATTAATACAAAATTCTTCACGTACGGTGGATTTCGGCGACTTTTATTGTTGGGTATAGTTTGTGTAAGAATCGATCGCATGTGTTGGTTTTTTGGTTGAAGTGTTCGGGTGTGTGAGTTTAGGGACTCCGCATAGTGCAGTATGACGGAAAAACAGACCCAAGAGATGGAATAACGTATCTCTGGGGATTTACTTGCTTTCTTTTTCCCACCCCGGTCGCTGCTTTTGGACGTGTTACGTTTTGCTGCGGACGCAGGAATTCATAAACAGACCATGACTGACGACCATGGTTTAGGTCAATCTAGACGCCCGGTAAATTGACGAATAAAATTAAGGCACCCCTTTTATCTTGTTCTCTTGCTTCCGTATTGTTGGCCTATGAAAGGCGTAAGCAAATGTCAACGCATATCGGCGAGTATTCAATTTAAGCCACGTCCCGGCGGCCAACCCTTTGTAGAGGCCAGCTTAAACCTTTCCGTGCGAGGGGAGACCATTACTACATACCTTCTGTCCAGACGGTGGACGCATACTTGCGTTGACTGTATCTAAATATATATTAACCCTAATTTGGTCTTTAGTAGTCTCAGTAGTTCTTCCCGTATCTTTTGAATCAGGCTAAATTCAAGGATCGGCGAAGTTATCTGTAACCTTTTATTTTGAAACCTGTTGTTTTGTGTGTATGCTAAATAAGCCATTTCCTTAGTAATAGATATGTCATGTAACTCAACTAGATTGTTATTTTTGAACGTAGTATAAGTTAATTGATAATACTTTGCATTTCAGGGGATATGTACTAATTAAGGTTCCCCCTTTTGAACACGATCTAAATTAATAT
>JAHWXV010326911.1:0-20958 GCA_024586415.1 Phrixothrix hirtus
CAATACAAAATGTCAAATTTTACGAATATGGCAATAACTTATTACACTAGTGACATCTAGTGGTCATTTGTAACAACATAAAAGGCAACCCTCGTATGAGCCGTAAAATAAATGTTAATGTTTAAATAAACTTCAAAATTGGTAGAAAACTTCTATGAAGCCGCAAAATTCAAAAGATTCGTGCACTGGGGTGAAGACATCTTTAAAATACTTCTCATAACATGGACCTCATTTAATGGAGAGACACCTTTAAATAGATCTTCTCTCGAGTGCACCAATGTTTCGAAATTTGTGCCCTTATAGTTTGTTTTCTGGTGTCTGTACGTCAAGAATGTGCCTTATTAACAAGACATCCTTTAAACTTTCAGCCATCGAGCTTTAAGTCGGTTAAAAAAATTTAACATGTTGTTGACAAACTATTTTTCCATAGTGAATTTTGAGACCTGTAGAGATGGATTAAATGTTGGAGATATGTCGTGGAATTGCTAGTTCCACTAAGTTGTAAATCAATAGGGACACACGGTAATATAATTTTATAATTAATATTGTTAATTTGAGTTCGAAAACCGATTAATAGAATTGTGTACTATTCCGTATACTCAATAAACATTATACCTAGTGTGTATGATGTATAGATTTTATATGTATATTGTGTAGCTACTACAGCAACAAATTATTTAAGGCTATTATGAAAGAATTTGAATACGCTTTGATTGTAAAAAACTATTGAACTAATACACCACGTTTGAAAAAATCAACAGGTCTTGTTTGTGTTAAATTGTTTAAGAAGGTAAGGGCTCAACGCTGGTTTAGGAAAGAAGGTACAGAAATACTATTTAATAGGTGATGACATCGCGTGATACTCAAAAGGGTATTTTTGAAAGTTAAGATAGTAAAGCTTTGAATCTAAGTTAAAATAGAGGGTCAAATTTTTATTTTCGTTGAAGGCACGCGATTTTATTTATTACTATAACTAATTCTCCATGTCAGGTGTAAAAAATGTTGCGAAGTATTTTTATTAAACTAGTATGAATTTGCACACGGATAGGGATTATCTACGTAGATCTATTAAAAGATGGTAGTAACCGGTAAGTAATTGTAGATACGTATTTAATTGTTGTGGGTGCGATGTATGATATATTTGTAAGTTAGATATATATCACACGGCTTTGACACCCAATAGCCATTTGAGCTCGTAATTACGATAATAAACAGTAATTATAAACGCTAGTATAAATACATAATGAACGGCAGGAGCTGGGTGTAGCAGATACGCAGTCTGGGACATTATGCTGAAATACTGAGCTACTCCTGCTTATAGCTGCTGGCCTCGTTACATTATGGCCGAATGCATCATTTATGTGGTAATTTGGCTTGCCACATGTAATTATAATAAAAACGTATCATAAGAAATATTGTGCATTCACACGATTTATAAATATTCTAGGCTAACATTATGGAGAAGCTATTTTCTAACAACACTTGATTATACTACAAAGAACGTTAATAATTACTACATAAAATGTTTATTTATCAACTTTAAAATTCAAAGTTATAAAGAATCAATCTGAAGAAACTAACTAAATGTATTTATTAGGTGCGAAAAGTTACTTTATAGACTTGTTCTCCATGTAAAGTGTTGACAAGCATCACCCCGGAAAAATAACCTTAGATGTTGCAGCTAGTTTATATAAACACGCACTAGCGAGTTTGCGTGAGGACACACTCATTAAAACCCCTGAATAAACACCTTGTCACAATTATTTGTGTGGTAACGCTATGTTTCGCGATAAGTGATTAAGCTGCTTCAGATATTTAAATCTTTCCCGGTTTCATATAAATATGTAAATCGATAACAATGTTTATAATTTTTATCACAATTATTGGATTCTAACAATGTTTTACATCATTCTTTCCGTTTTCTAAATACCAACAATTATGTATTTAAGCACATTTTGTAACAAGCAATTGACATTCTTATTTTTATAAACGTCTAAACGTTACTATTTAATTACCGCATAATATTCTTTAAAGTGGAGTCAATTACATGGATCTTTAGTGATTAAGAAATCACCTCCAAACCTTAGTTAAAATTGTTTGTAAGTTAAAGAAGCACTTTACTTTATATTATGGTATGTCATCGATTGGTAGTTTATCAATGTTTACTGCTTCATAAGCATACGTTTCAAAAATCCCTCTAAATTTTATAATATAAAAGTTTCATTAAAAACATAAAATTAGATTTAGGAGAACATTTAGAAATTTATCGTGGATATTTTTTTACAGAAAATAAACAGCAAAGATGATATACTTGAAGCTGAATAAAAATCTAGTTTCTGATATTTTAATACACGTAGTTCCCATGTTGAAGATAGTTTTCAATTCCCAGAGAAATACCCCACATATTATGTTATATCCCTTATATTAAACCGTGTAGGGATAACATATGTAGCGCCCTTGGCTGTCTGTAACTCCCACCCTATCTTTTTACCATATCACCGTGTTCGCCCTTCGCATGTTTGCTTTACCCATACCTATTATTTCATCATAAAACAGAGCTACTACTTATGTTATATAATATAAATGTATTACATGTAACAATTATCTATAGTTTATTATACAGTAGTTCATGATAAATACGTTATTACAGGGGATTTAAAAGAAACGTTATTTTTTATTTGTTATTGGACTCTAGAATGTTGTTTTCTTATTAAAGTACAAAGCAGGATGGATTATTTATTGCTTTGTATTATCAATATATAACCAAAGACTACAATTGACATATCTTATATTGAATAATTATTTTGTTGTCATTTATATTATATTTTTAATGTTTCGTTAGTTTAGTGCTTCATAATTTTGGTGAAACAATTTAGATTTATATATATTTTCATATATAATATATAGATAAATGGGCAATGCACAAATAATCATCGGCAACCACGTGTTGCCTCTAGTTCAACTTGTTATTTAATTTTAGAAGTATTCCCAACATTTAAATACTATTTTTCGGCCGAATCTAGATGATGAATAATTTACACTGAAGTTATGTTTAATATAGCCCCTTAGAATGTAGAAAGCTTGTCGGACGGTTACAAAAGATATTTAACATAACATGTAAAGAATAAATCTTCCACCTAAATTGATTAATTTAAGCATTAATTTAAACGTCACAACAAATTGTGTATTAATGAGCTGTCACCGTTATTATTGTAAAATAAAATTTCTACTGAGAAAACTTATAAAGCCATCATGAAGACATCACTTATTTTATTGGTTATTAATCATTGAAAGGAATATTTCAACGCATCATAGAAACTGTAATATTAATGTGGCAAATCTGGATATTCCTTCTGAAAATCGGCCTAGACTTGCCATTTGTTTTCGTTTTAGTGCGAAACTAACATTCTAAAATGTATACTTTTGTTGAGTTGTAAATGGCATTTAAAAAAACATCGCCATTTATTATTTACACTTTATAAGCATTGCATAATATTTTGAAGGTTCAAATCGCATCTCAATTTCTTAGTTTTGTCTAAAACACTATGCTACATAGAGAATTACACAATTGTCCGATCCTTAAGAGTGCAAAAATTCATTATGTATTGTAAGTTGCCTAAATTTGATCAAAGTATGGTAATTATTGTAGAGGCAATTATTTTCTTGAAAAACCACTTTGAAAAGAATTTCTGCCACTTAAAATTACATAAACAGTACTTCCAAACGACAATTCTATTTGATCAATAGAAAGCCTTTTATTGGAAAAAAGTTCAATTCTATGTTGTAAAGCTACTACTACAGTTTCAGCAATTATTTCTACTACTGGAGGATTTTCGTCAAGTGTTTCGACTTTCTTAAACAAATAAATTCTAAATAATACAGGGATATTTTTTATTTGAACTGAAACAGTATAGCTTTATTACATTCCGTCAATTATCGCATATTTTTAATTATGTTATTTCAGTTATGAACCCAATAGTTCGCGATATCATTGCAGTGATGGAGCTAGGACTGAATGTCAAAACCATTCTTGGTATAAAAACGTAACCTAATCTTTAAAATCGATTTATTTATATGTACCATTTGCCTTTTAAATTCTAGAAATATCACATAATTGTTGTGCGCAGCGCTCTTCCACCACAAGGAAATCTTAAAGATATCTACTAATGTTTCTTTAAGTGTATTACAGATGCCACTTTTGTCCGTTACGAAACGAAACTAAATTGTCAATGCTTACGCCCTCTGCTATCAATGACCAAAAGGATGACAGTTTTCGCACCCTTAAAGTACATGTATAATAATAGTGAGTTTGAAACCACATTTTAATCTAATTATTAAAAATAATAAAATGCTTCAAAATTACGGAGTCGAAGGGAAGGGCTAACCTAAAAAACATTTTTCAAAAGCCGTTCTCCATATTGACAAAGAGCATTATCTACGGCGTTGTATTTTACATTTTGTAATTTCTTAATGGAATTTTACATCTACAATTTATTTTTAGCTAAAACGAAAATTAACCACAACATTAATTTTTTTGGAATTTTCAGTTTGCCCAAACAACATTGTTGTTAGTTAAATTTCGCTTTAAAAATGCGATCTATTCATTCTATAAATGTTAATTCCATACATTTATAGTGATAATTAATTTTGTTAAATCGCATGACACGTGCTGCTTAACTGTTGCTATGATTATCATATAATAAATGTAATATGCGAAAGTGACACGTGCTGCTTAACTGTTGCTATGATTATCATATAATAAATGTAATATGCGAAAGTTCGTCTATATTAATTACTACCTATAGCCGTAATATCTCAGCTGAATTTATTATTTCAAATCAAAAAAAAATAATTAAACCGAAAATTGTTTTATTAAATGTTACAGAATAACGTGCACTTTTCAAGGAGGTACATCTTGAGGACTTGTAGAATATCAAGGAAATAATATTAATATTTTAATTCTTCCTCAAAATACTCTAAACTTAATACAAAATACTGTATGCATTTTGTTTGTGGCAATAATAACGAATGAATGAATGCTAAAACGTAAATAGAATAATAGTAAACAAAATCTGTTTATTGTTTGTGCAGCGGTAACACTGCACTATTGTGTTTTTTCTGCATAGGAATTCGACCTTGATGTGTAACCCGACTACTTATGCTGTAGACCATTTTTGCTTTGTCAGAGTCCACTTTGTTTATTTCGATGTACTAAAGCGGCATTGGAATTTTTGCGTTGCCTCCTTTGTACATCCTTTTTGCCAATACTACCGAGATGTTCTTCTCGATTAGACCCTGTTTAACGTTTCCTTCGTGAATGCCCTCTGGGATACCTTGGAGAACCACTAGAAGCGTCTTCTCGGAGTTTAGTTGAAATCGATGGTAAGGACACTCGTTTCGTTGTAGGATGAGAATAATCTCCTTGTACTCCGCTTCTGTGACAGGTTTGATGGAGATGCCATTTGCTAAGTTTTGCGCCTTCAGGACTGTCACCTATTTTTCCTTCAGCTCCCTGCTGAGCTGCGCTCAATTACCTTTCGCCGTGAGGACGATAAGAGGAATTCATTTAGATTTGTTGCCCTTTCGCAAGAGCGGAGCGTTTTGACGCTGACTATTTTATTTTCGGCTTCCTGTTTTTTCTCTTTCTTCGCGAGGACGCTAGTTGGAATTCCTAATCTTCTACGTTATCGTCCGAGAAGTATTTCATTGTTTATAGCAAAGTTTGTGCGTTTGTTCTTGCTCACTCTGTTTCCGAGGCGGTTTTTTTCGATGCCGCTGCATTGACTTCTTCAGCTCGTGTTAACTCTTTTTAGGTCATCGCAAATTGACTTTCTATCCATGTCAATGCTGGTTGATTTAACTAATTTAACTAAGTGCTTTGCTTTGCATTATCCCGACTCACTGCTATATGTAGCAGGGGCCTAAGGCGCAGCACAAAACAACAAGAGGAGTTTTCGGGACAACTAACACAACAAACACAATTGCTCACATCGGCTGCCAAATACGAACAATAAGTATAAAATCACCTTTAATGCAATTTTAAAGCTTAACTTATTACAAAATTATATTGTACGCTTTGGTTTAATTTATGAGTATGTTGCAGAGGTCAATTCGTATAAATGTAAGAAATGAACATAAAATAGTTCACATTTCACAAATTACTCATTAAAGAAATCTATGTTTACAAAATAAATGGTTGTCAGCCTGGGACCAAACATTCCATTTTAACAGTATGCGCTTGCAATTTCTGATGGTTTTAATCAATTCTTTGATTAAAAGCACTATAAAATTGCAACTGTAGCCCGTATATAGTCTCAGACTAAGCTGTCATATTTTGACGAGGTACGAGTATATTTCAAAATTAATATTTACTTGATTATAACTTCTAAAAATATCATTGTTAAAATTTTTAAATATTTTTCTGTGGTCCTCAGCCTTCAAACCCCTTAACAATGTGTAGGTCATTCTGTAACACACTATATATTTTTCAAAAGTTCATAAACTTAAAATGGCAATCTTAAATAAACTGTTGGATAATTGTAATAGGCCACTGGGATGAATCAGATTTTCAAGTGTTACAGTCAGTTTTAGTAGTGTGCTTTGTATAATGCTTTTAAAAGGTTGCATTTGATTCAAAGTTTTCCAAGTGTGTTTTTTTAATCTTCATATTTGCAAAAAGATAATAACAGGTAATGCTTTTGCAAGTACCCATTTGCTACGCGCCTTGCATACTCGTACTTGTAAAATGTCATTTTGTGAACTAGTAATACAAATGCTTGTAACTATTTTAACTAATGAAAGACACTAGTTTATGCCATATTTAAATTCTACAGAACCTGTGTTTGAAAATGATATATTGTTATATAAATTATTTTGGGTTTAAGAATGGTTTTTGGAAATTAATTCAAAAGTCAAAACGACAAACACGTATTAAATTTCAACGATTGCTTTCTAAACCATTGAGCTAACATTATATGATCCAATTTTATTTTTCGTAAGTTTACAAGATTTAAAAATTTGGAAAGTTTAATTAAAATTACCTATACGTCAAAAACCTTAAAAACAAATTATTATCTTTAAAAGTTTAGATTGAAGTTGTGGATTACTACTTAAATATGTAAACATGTTAACAGAATATCTGCTTTAAATTAAAATTTTCTTTCTTAGAAATTTAAAAACTAGAAAGTATTTAGAAAAAAAATGTGCTTGGAATAACTTGTAAATAATATATTTATTTTTCCTTTGTACGAACAAAAACATTGTTCAAAAACACGATCACTAATACCGCAATATAAATTGCAGAATTAGGAAGTTAGATTTTGAAGCATTATGTACCACACAATATTGACAAATTTAATTTAATAACAAATCACATTTTACTCAAATTTGCTAATTTACACGCGATTCTATATTACCAACTATATCTGAATACAAATATTTGTAAAGCGAGGGAGCTTTTAAAACTATTTACGTCAAATTCTTGAAAATTATATTTTGCTTAAATAAAAAGGATCTAAGCTTTTACGTTGGTTTTGGTCAAGGGGGTAACAACTCCGGCAATAGGTGTACATATATGACAGCAATGTTCCGAAATGCACTAAGCAATGCGGCAATGCACAAAAATTCTTCAGCAATGCATAGGCAATGCCAGAATTGCCCGGTAATATGCCGGCAATGCCGGAAATGTTCGGTAATGCGTTAGTATTGTCAGCAATGTTCCGAAATAATGAGTAATGCGATGCAGAAATACAGCATTGATAATTTTTTTATACGCGCAAAACTAATTCATTTGGAAGTAAAGCTGGCGGTATCAATGTTATTATTTGTTTATGTGCGTAAAAAAATAGTACGTATGTACTTACATATGTACATACATAAGTATATTTTATATCATGTGAATCAGTCAAGTTTATTTTTTTTTTCAAATTCATGAGAACTTTTCGATGGATTGTGTTTATTTTCACTACTTAAATGAACCTAGTAATTTTACAGTCAGTCAACAGCGAATTTTATTTATAAAAGAAGAAAATCAAGGTACATGCTTTGAATATTACAAAGATCATTTTCGTTGTAACTTACTTTCCTAATTTAATTTAATACAAAATATTATCAAATTGTGTCATTTTCTTGGCTACAAATTAAACGTTTTAGATTTATCGTACTTGAAATACTGGATTAATAAACATTTTAGCTCGAATATAACTAATATTTCCAAAATTTTGTGCCTACCAAGTTTATATCGTTTATCCTTGAGTTTTCAATGCATGTTTGAGAGCGCATTGACTCAGCAAAATATTAAGTTCTTTCTTATTTATTAAGTTATTTGATAGTTTTGTTTATGAAATAATGTCAACGTTTTGCTATTTAAAAAATAATGCTTTTATAAACATTGGATCATATTTCAGTATGTTACAATTTCTTTTTTAAGTAAAATTTTTACTTCCAAAAAATGCACAACGTGAGTGGCTCAATGACTAATTACATCATCATACATTTGATACAAGTTTTTACATTTTTTAAAAACAGAACTATTTAAAATATTGATGAATAAGAAAGATATTGATATTTTTCTGAGGAAATGTGTTTTCAAAAATAGTCTTCGTGCGTGCAGTCAAAGTCAAATGAGACAAACTTTGAGAGCTAATAAGCAATGAAAATATTAGTGATATCAAGCTAAACTTTTCATTATTTTGTCATATACAATCTAAATTACAGTGCCAAATTTGAATTTGGATTTTATAAGTTGTTATAGTTATAAATGCAATTTTTATTATTATTTTACAAATATATACAGGATGTTCAGTAAATAATATGTCATACTTCAATGGCGTCTTCCTTGGGTTAAAATCGGCCGATTTAGACCAATTTATCTTGGTGCCATTTCGCTTTCATAGAAAGTTATGGGCATTGTAAGGAATTTATTTGATTTTATTTTTTCACGAAAAAGCGTTCAATTTCGAAGTGCTTGTATTTAAATTTTGTGAATAGGGTTGCTATATAGGAACATCTTGCCATTTTTTGTGAAAAATGTAAAGGGCGCTTGAAACATCTCAAAGATAACCTTTGTTTGCTCATATTATTGTAAGACGTAGCTCTGACTTACTAAAGGTAGAGTTCATTCAATTCGGTTAAGAGCAATCCATTCAAAAACTCCTGTAAATAAGTGCATGGTATTTAGCTGCATCCAAAACTTCATTTATAAAACCTAGTTCTATTAATTTATCACTCAGAATATCATACCAGACATTTGAACTAAATCTATGTTGAAAATTACGTCCCATAAAAATTCTGAGTTTTTCCTTACTCCAGCATCGCTGCTGCAAACGTTAATCGCTGAATGTTTATCAAAAATGCATTATTGCTGAACGTACATATATCGAACCAGATCATTTATTTATAAAACATAGGATTTTCTCGTAATTGAACTAAATACCAATTAGAAAATTCCAATCTTCGTTCCCTATCATTTTCTCGGATAAGATGTATTTTGAAGCAAAATAGCGTTTAAATTTGTACTTGTTTTAAATTGACTGAACTGTGCTGTTCGATGTCCTCAAGTTGTACGCAATTTCATGCGTAAAAGAATAAGATCTCGGTATATACTCAGTGACGTTGAAATTGCAACACCAAGGTGGAGTAGGAATTTCTTAATCAAAGTTGGTAGATCTGTTGGACTGACATTAAGTAATAATTGATTAACTTTTGAGATCAAGTGGTAATTTGATAACGGCACATTTGACAGTTGTTATAATTTTTTGTTAACTTTTTTGGCCTGTTTTTCGTACGATTTATTGATCTTTTTCATTGTTAATTAATATTATTTTGGTTGTTGTTTGTTTGATCATGCCTAGAGTACGCCAACGAGGATATTACCGCCAATTAAGCGAATTTCACAGAAGTCGAATTATTGGTTTGCGCGAAGCTGGTTTTTCATTTGGGGAAATTGCTAACCGTGTAAATCAAAATCGGTCTACTATAATGCGAGTGTGTCGCTCATGGTTTGAAGATGACCAAGAACATTGTAAAAGAGAAACCGGGGCTTCAAGAAGAACGAATGAGCGTCCAAGATCTCCAGATCTTTCTCAGATTGAACACGTATGGGATATAATGGGTAGAAGGTTGCGAAATTTGCAGCATCCTCCTTTGACTTTGGAAGCCTTGAAATATGCCGTGCAACTTGCATGGGGGATAATACCCCAAAATGAGATAAACCACCTTATTCAATCAATTACTCGTCGTGTAAATGATTGTGTAAATCAAAGAGGCCGCACCACACATTATTAACAATTATTATAAAATTTTGTTTAACTAATAAAGATTTGCCTCCTAAATTTTGATCATTTATTACTATAACATAGGTGAATATTCCTACCAACTTTCAACCGGAAATTCCAACCCCTTCTTGGTGTTGCAATGTATATGTCACTGAGTATATAAAAGAATATTCAATTCCAGATATTTGTGCTGGTATTCACGCTGGGTTGATTTCTGCTTTTTAAAAGATCCGTATGTTCGTAGGTTAGCTTTCAACCTTATGAAGTTTTGGAATTTGGAAATTTTCCTACCTAGAAGGTGTTCTGATAGGTAAGTACTTGCAACGTATCGGCTAATTCTCTGTGATCCATTTTGGCACTTAATAAGTAAACCATTCAACATTCACTAATGCCAAAATGACACTCATATCAGTTGTTTCCCAATGTATGGTTTTCTAGAAAAATGTCGTTTTTTTCCAAAACTTTAAAGCAAAAGTGGACGTTATATATTTTGAAATCAGAAGAGAAATCACTACAAGAATCAGTCAAAAAAACTATAACGAGATATTTAAAGAAAAATAGTTTGCTATCGCCACTCTAAGAAGGCAGGATTTATGCTGATTTTCTTAATGTCAGCATATAGTACTTTTTAAGTTATTTATGTGCTTTTTGTTTCATTAAAATCGGATAATAGATATCGAAGCTATAGCATTGTTCATTATTTATGAAACAGCCTGTATATAATAATTTGACATAGGTTTAGTATTTAGCGTTTGTTTGTATTATTAGTGGTAACAATGGAGTGTGCAAAATCGTCATAACGGACGACAGCATAGATAAATTCAAGGATATATCATTGTCGGCAGTAATCCAACTAGTTTGGAGGTAGTCGTGAAACAAACGGATTTTTTCGAGAAATTGATTTGTCGAGGAACTTTGATTTGATGAATAATTGTTATCGATTCCTTTCCTAGATTAATAACAGATTTAAAATAATATGCAAGAAACAAGCTCATTATTATAAGTAAAGTTCTTATACATGATTAGAATTGTTGTTCCCCAATAAAATCTAGCTGAAAACAAATTGTGCATGTAACATATTTTAAAAATTCGTGTGATAATTTTTACAACTTCGTTGTTACAATAGTTCTAAATTAATTACATAAATAACTAACATGTAACACAACTAAATTATAATATAAATTCTTCCAATAATATCGGAATTGGTAAAGAAATTCATAAATAAAAATCACTGTTGAAATAGTTATTGAAATGCAGCAATGTGTCGCGGAAATGCGGCAATGTATTACGGAAATACGGAAATAGAAACTAATTTCTCGGCAATTGAAAGAAATGCGGCAATTTATTGCGGAAATGCGGCAATGCATTGCGGAAATACGGAAATGGCAGATAAAAGCATAACATTGCTGAAACTAGGCAATGGTGTACAAAATTTAGATAGTGGTTACCCCCTTGGTTTTTGTAAATGCATAAGAAATAAAGAATACACGATTTATTTATCTGAATGTTTTAAAGCACATCTGCTACGTTCGTGCGAACTTGAATTATACTGCTAAAGTCTGTTCGAGGGCAATGGAATGCTTCCAACGCGAAGTCAATGCAGAAGGACATTTACGGAACGTTTTTTTAAAATAAGGATATTAATGACAAACATGAAAGACTGATAGACTAGTATTTGTTTACACCTTAGCGGTTGTTTAATAAATTATTAATTATAAATAAATTTACAGTTTTAAAGGTTTGCATTGGTAATAATTGAAGAAATATATGCTACATACAGGATGGTCATACATACGAGGACGGTCTGATAATTGGCTGGTTTGACATGAGAACACAACTTTTTCTTCAAAATTTTATTTTATTTCTTGACATAGTCTCCTTTTATCTCGATACGCTTAGTCCAACGTTTTTCTAATTTCATTAGGCCATCCTTGTAGTACGATTTATCAAGTCCTCTAAAATACCAATTTCCCATTCAACTTCTTCATTTGATTTGAATCTCCTTCCACCAAGCCTGTTTTTTTCAGGTTTAGGAACAGGAAGTAGTCACAGGGAGCTAGATCAGGAGAATATGGTGGATGAGGAAGCAATTCGTAACGTAGTTGATCCAATTTCTGTTGAGTTTTCCATGATGTGTAAGCTAGTGCGTTGTCATAATGAAAAAGCACTATCTTTTTTTCCAAATGCGGTAGTTTTTTCTTTATTTTAACGTGCAATCGGTCCAGTAATGCCATATAATAATGTCCTGTGGTTGGTTTTTGCGTTTTAAGATAATCTATGAGTATTACACCTTGTGCATCCCAAAAAACCATCGTCAAAACCTTTCCAGCTGATGCAACCACTTTTGCTTTTTTCGGTGGAGTTAAACCAACTTCAACCCATTGTTTTGATTATTGTTTTGTATCAGGTGTGTAGTGGTGGATCCATGTTTCATCTACGGTTTGGATTTTATCGATAATTTCTTTGGTGGTCACTTCGATTGGTCGATCTGAACGATGTTTATCAATTGTTCTTGTACGAGCACGTTTAAATTCTGCAAACCAATAAATCACAGTTGGATTCGCTGGAGCAGATGCGCCATAATATTTATCAAGCTTTTCCTTTGTTTCTTTCGCGGTTTTTCCACGCAAAAATAATGCTTAATCAATGCAGGAAATTCGTTTTTATCCATTATTTTAACACAATCACAAGTTGTTCGCTTTTTATGGCTGTCAAACATAAACTAAATGACATATAGCGCTAAAAATGTGCATGCAGCCTACTAACAGATTGTATCTGACAGAAATGATACACATTTGGTGCCATATCTTGGAAACCGGCTAATTATCAGGCTGCCCTCGTATAAGGAGAATTGTTTAACACACGTATCCCCATGTCTTTTATGAACATAAGTCTGTAAAATTTTTAATCTAAATTTTAAAAAAATTGTAAATTTTCGCGTAAAAATCTATATGCTTTACTGTGAAACGTAATTAAAAACATAAATACTATTTTGTTTTAATAAAACGTAGTCGAACGTATTCTTTAAATTATCTAAATTTGCTTTTACTAACACTATTGCTTATTAATTATAAATTATATATGAATTAATTATTATAAAACGTATTAGATAAATATCGAAAATTGATAAGTTTTAGTTTTAGTAAATACGTATAAAATTAAAACAGATTTGTTCCACTTTAATTTGTATGAAAAGATATTTATAACTGTAGACAAATTACTTCAAAACGAAATTTATTTAATATTTAGCTTTTGAACAATTTTCACAAATTATACACAAACAATTCATTGCAAATATTAACAATATAAAGCTATTTATCATTTAGCATTGTGTTAAAACGGCTTAGAGCAATGTAGAACATTTTTAAAAGTGAAACTTATTTAAAAAATGGTTCCATATTCAATAATACAAATGTACTGAAAATGCTCTCTATTATGTAAGAAACTGGTTTTTATTTTAAAGATCGCTAGAAATTTTAAGAAAGAAACTCAAACCTGAATCATTTTAATTAATGGAGCCAGTGTCTGAATAATATTTTTCAACCTTTTGTTTTGTTTCTGTTATTGTTTTTCTACGCAGAAAATAATGTTTAATGAGAACGCTGTTTACTTTAAATGGCTGTCAAATACAAACTAACCAGCAGATGCTCTTGAAAATTGATATGTCGCCATCTGGAGGAATGTGTTTTAACAGAATAGTTTTGATTTTATTCTGGTGGCATCATCTTTTGCATTTTTACCCGACCTATTCAACTAACCTCATATGATGAGCCGACAGTGAAGTAAGAATAAGTAATTGTGAAGTACTAGGGAATCGAATAAAATATGGTAGGAGCTTTTAGTATTCTGTAATATACTTTAAATAAATACAAAAGATGTTTGAATCCAGAAACTGGGTGTATTTTCGATAGTTCTGGAATAAATCTTCAATAAATTTATAATTTTTATATAAAACTGTTGCTATTTGTTTAAGAATATATGAAATAAACATGTGATTCTTTTTATTTTCTAAAACTATTACGTTTGTAATATATTTATAAAGGGTGTTGTATTATTTGTCTTATTAATGCGTATGTTTCAGTGTAATTAGGTTTTATTTGAACATAAGAACTTATTAACGCAATAGTTTAAGAACAAGTATGGCCTCAATAATAAAAATCGTTATTTGTAATTAAATGACAAGCTCTTGCAGGTCAAATGAATAAATGAACATTTAATTTTGTTTACGCAGATAATTTGTAAGCCAAATATCAAACCTCTTTTCGTTTAAAATGTCTTAAGATACGTTTTTCATTTTCTCATTGTTCCAACTTTACACGCATAAACATTTTCTCCGATAAAGCTACAAATAGATACCAGATAGGTGTTGGCATTTACTTAATTTCGACCTTCGTAATTGTAACCCATATAAACGGAGGAGACTCGAACAAGCTTTATAAACCAGTCCGCTTCATTCACCCCAATTTGCAGCCACATCAAATATCTTTCAAATGTTTTGCTGTAGCTTGTTCTTTAGTTGTGCAAATCCAAGTTTCGCAGACGCCAAGCTGTTTTTGGTAAAATATACAATAATTCACTGTTGAAATAATACTCAAAATTAAATTTTCCTTAAATTTAAAATAATAATGAACATTATTTGCATTCTTATATTATTTAATTTAGATCTAGTTAAAAGCCATAAAATACTTTTTCTTGCTACATACCAATATATATATGCAAGAAAATTGTTAAATTAGACCTACCTTTGGGTTTTGAGATACTTTTAAATATTTAAAAGTTTTTATATTTCTACTTTGAACTTAAGATCGATAACAAAATTAACTGAAATGTATATTTTGGTATTTTAAATAAAAGTACTACCTTCATGCGATCAAACTGATAACTAAAGGTTATGAGTATTATTTTATTGTTCTATTACAGAAAAAATACATCCGTTTGTTCTATGATTGCGATATACAAGCAGAGTGTAAACCCCATATTCCAACTAGACTATAATCCGAACATCCAGTAATCCGAACGCAAATTTTGAACGAGTATCTGAAGAAAAACTCGTTAATTCGAATAAATGTATTGAAGTGGCAATCTTGAAATGTAATCATTATGACTAAATACGTGCTATGCTACATAAACTAGCATGAAAAACCAAAATTATTAATAACTTAAATGAGGGCAAAACTATTTTAAATATTGTAGTGCAGTACATCATCGAAAAATCTATCGTATTCGACATAAAGAATTAAACATCCTGGCATCCGTTTCTTCTGCTGATAAAAGGATTTTAAACACAAAAACTCTAAAGTGCGTATCCTAAGGTTGAAAAGTGTTTGTACAGTTGGTTTTGATAGTAAAAGACACGATATAATAAGATCTTACTATGTTCTAAATTATGTCGTACGCATTTAAAAAAATACCAGTATTGGGAAACACTTTGAATATTTTTATAAAATAAGAGGCAATGACAATTTTAAAGGAAATTCTGGCCAACTTGAAAAACTTAAAACAAAACATAGTATTCGTCAATTAATTATTTCAAGTGAAAACCTCCCAGCGTATTTAAGCTAACGAACCCTTTAAAAAATTATTTTTAAAGAAAAATCGCAGATTTTGTCTAAGTTTATATTGCATAAGAAAGCGACTTGTTCTGAAATGTTTTACCTACTAAAACACTGGTGCATGTCGGTGAATTCTCTACGAACTCTCAAATTTGTTACTAAAATTAAATTTTATGCTGGGTTGCTTTAAAATATTTTCATAACTAAAGACACTTGCTTATACTTGTTGTACTATACTTGAACACAACATAACTCTTTTGAAAACAGGATCACATGCCCATATTTTAACAATCGCTGTCGCATTACCTTTTTTTTTATTTCATGTTTCGATATATTGTACATTATTTAATACTTATGCAAAAAATTAGAATTTTCCAAAACGTCTAGATTATTAAAGCTGAAAATCGTATCGGAACTGTGAAGTCATAGAACCCGTTGCCACGTGTTCTGGGCCTAATTAATAGTAAGTGATTGAACCACGGTCATCTTCGTGTATTTATTTATAACATTATAAACATAAGCAGAGAAACAAAAGAAAAAGTATATTATATATGTATATGTGTCCGCGATATGAAAATCATTATTTAATACATGTGACCCAAACCCTTTGTGAACATAAATCTGTAGGTATTTTTAATCTAACGTAAAAAAAGTTTTCGCAAATTTTCGTATAAAAACGATTATAGATACAGACCTGTAATAGCCTTTACCATGAAAGGTACTTAAAAACATAAATATGGCTGTTTTTGTTGACAACATATCATATTACCTTTACTTAGAGTACTTTTTCGAGTCAAGGTTGCCAGCTATTTTAATAAAAAATAGTCGAACGTATTTCTTTAAATCATCTAAGTTTGCTGTGTTGAAACACTATTGCTTATTAATTATAATTATTTACGTGTTAATTATTATAAACTTATTTGATAAATATCTTACATTTTACATTAATTTGTATGAACATAGTTTTTACTAAATATAAATGACGCAAAATTTTAATGAAATTCATTTATCGTTAAGATTTTTCACTAAATTTGAATTATATAAAAAACAAGCGAGTGCATATATTAATAATATGAAGGTAATTTTTTATCAAAAAAATTTAACGTCTGTTAAAGCGGCTTTGTAAAATTTATTTAAAAAAGATGTGTCCGTATTCAATAATACAATTGTGTACATATTAAAAATGATATCTATTAAGTAAAAACTTTGTTTTTATTTTAAAGCTTTTATAAACTTACACAATTAACACGTGGTAGAAATTTTAAGGAAGAAAATAAAACTTTTCATTTTAAACTGTAATTAGTGGGTATTCCTAATAACATCTGGGAACATTTATTAATCAAATCGCATGCATCATACCGAAGCCGTTCGTTTGGCTTCGGCACTGGTTAAAGATATGTAGTTGACCAGCCATTTCTTGATCAATACAGTAGACCAAATTAAAAGGCAGGGGCTGGCTGAAAACTTGAATTGCAAATATTTCGAAAACTATGCAATTTAGACACATAGTTTATAAGCGTTTTATACTATGGAAAAAGTATTAGAAAACATATTTACTAAGCTAATGAACGGCAGTGGAGAATATTATGACATGAAATTTTGCGTAACTTATTTAGTTTATGTAAATAAATATTCAAAAATTATAAATTTGCTGTTTGTTAATTGTAAATATAGCTAAGAAACGACCAAGTAAAACCATATGATTAAACTTGAATACCGACATTTTATTTATATACACACACACATATATATATATATATATATATATATATATATATATACACACATATACACATACATACATAATTGTATATAAAATTAAGAGTTGCAGGTACTATAGCTTGAATTGTAATTTTGCATAATCATTACACCAATAAAATAAATATTTCTAACTGTTTCCTAAAGTAAATACTATTTCACGAGGGTTTATTGACCGTATAAATAATAAAATGTATCAATTTGTTAAATAAATATTACTGGATAAATAATATTAATAATTCCTTCATATCTTCTTCAAAATTAGACAATAATTTATTAATTAAGAACTTTGTTTGGCCCAATTACTATTTTATTTAAAATTATTAAATCAAAGTGACATATGTGGGTTTCAATCTTATTAAGATCATTGTCAAAGTAAAATTAACTAAAAATATTTAAGTAACATTATATTTTAAAAAATATATTCTATATTGATGAATTTTGTTTCAAAAAATAAATCCAAGATAAATATGTAGTTGATTTTACTTTGACAATAATCTTTTTAATAAGTCAGTTTGATTTAATAATTTTAAATGAAACAATAATTAATGTATTAATGGTCGATAAATTTAAGATATTCAAAGGTCTATGAAGCTTCATAAATTGAAATTATAGTTTGAATGGAATAAGGGGGTATTTGCAAAAATTTTTAATTTAATAAAATGTTACTAACTAGATATACATATATTAATTTGTCTGCTTTTTAATTTTTGTGTTTAATTTGCAGTAACATTTATTTAGCGAATTAGTTAAAATGAAAAAACTTTAAAATTCAAATTATACTTAATCACATGTGCTAAAACGTATTTTCATTGGCGTGACGTCATCTATCAGTAAATAAGCTTACCGCCGTTTGTTGATTAGAATATTGCACTATACTCTTGCTTTTTATTCTTAAAATTTTGTTTGTGTTTTAGTATGTGTTTAGTAATTTGTTAAGTAGTTTGGTTAGTGTAATTTAAGTAATTTGAATTTACATATTCGTATATAGATTAAGAATAATTTTTAATTACTTAAAATTTTACATTTATTTTTTCTATATATTGGTTTTCTATGTTTAGTACCTACATGTGTAAGTAGTTGTTAGTTAATTTTTAGAAATGATGGATGAGAGTTTTGTTAAAGAAAGGAACCATTAGATAATTTACTGAATAAAACACTAAAATGCTATCTGATTTAAATACGCATACGCTAAGCAATAAGAATTAAGCAACAAATCTACAACTACGTCAAAATTATTAAAATTGAACATTAACACACACCATTAAACGAATAAAAAGTATAAAACTAAATCTACCTAAATACAAGTCTCTGAATATTAAAAACATTATAAAGATAGGTTTAGAAACAGGAATTTTTAAGAATAGATAGTTAAAGTGCAGTTTTGATGGCTAATTTAAGTAACTCACAACGATAACGTGCGTATACTGATTGTTGACATCACTATTAGCACCGCTCCTTTAAATTAGTTTTGGTGCATTAAGAAATATTTTAAACTTTGTATTAGAATTTGTAAAAATTTTACAATTTTAATGGAATAAAACACAGGATGTAACAAAAATGCTGCGCTGCTGCACGCAGGTGGCTTGTACGACTAAAAATAAGGAAAAAAATGTATATAAACATAAGGAAAAAAATGTATATAAACATATATCCCACAATAATTTTTTACTGAGTTTTTTTGAGTTTTTCAAAGATAACAGATAATGAAGCAATTAAATTAAAACCATAATAAATGTCCACGGGCAGCAACGCACAGCTTAGCACGCCGGATCATGGATATACCGCGTTTAAAAATTCGCGTGCCATGACATTGAAGTGGGCTGGTTGGTGCATCGTCATGCATGAACCATGTGCATCCTACTAATAACTTGGATAACTTTAACTGTCATCAGTAACGCTGTACGGATTACGTACTTGATAATTGTCTGAAAATTTTAAATGCGTGAATTAATGTTTTATATTCACTAGTATAACTCAATAACGAACCATTGTGGGACACATGTTTTTTCTCCGCTGTAGAAGTCGCATGTATGTAGCCCCCTCACCATTATTGTTAAACCCTGTATATTATTACGATAAAATTGAAAAGCGGGCGAATATAAACATTTTATTTGTCTCTAACTCCATAATTATTCAAAATTTATGAATAATTTTCTGTCAAGGATATATACTGTAACGAAAATTAGAAACAATAAAAACCTAATGGAAAATTCTAGAACCATCCAGCACCTTCCTTATAATAAAATAGATTATTAATATCAAATGACTCATTGCGGTAATCGATATCTATCCCTTTAATTAGATCAGCAATGAGTCATTACAATTTATTGCTTCATTATTATGACTAATATTCTAGATTCTTCCTTATCTTTTAATTCTAAATCTTTTTCTTGTCTATATAAATAGTAGATTAAATTCCCTTAGTTTTTAGTTTTAATTTTAATCTTGTACTGTTCGTTACTGATATACACATACATAGAAATATAAACCTTTGCTGTTAGCCTATTGTCAAATAAATATTTAAATAAATAAGTGTATATAAATAACCTAGTCTTAGTGAATATAAATAAATATTTTTAAAACAATTACCCAACTACTATTAAAATAATAAATATTGGCGGTTCACTTTTAAACCTTGTATTTCAGAAATTAATAAACCGAGTTAGATCAAACTAAATTTATTTTGATAACAGTTAAGTTTTGTATAAGTGTGCTGAATTTCAAAATTATCCAAAGTTGCATTCGCTGGTAAATGTAAAATATGTTCTAAAAAATGTGGTTTTCATTGATATTTTTAAGAATTTCGAACATCAAAAATTAATTTAACAAAAACCATTCATCAAAAGCGGCGTATACCTGGATATATAATTGATTGGACATTATTATATGGTTTCAACGAATTATAATGCTATTGGGTTATTAATAACGAAATTACAATCAATAATTGCGAACGACTCTATTTCGCTTATCTGAAGAGATATTCAAAATATTTTTTCTACTCATTATACAGGTAGAGAAATTAACACGTAAGAAGAAATGATCTACTTATAAGAAAAATTGTGAAGACCTGTAGAGATAAAAACGTTTATGCAAAAGAGCGCTCGGGAAACATTCCACAAGGGGTAGACGGTAGTGTAAACCAAAACGACACTGTGGGCGGATAATTTGTTAAAACCAATTAACTTTTGTTGTTCAAATAATGTTAATCCATCTTATAAAAAACGAAATTTTCAATTTCTATTATAAATAAGGGATTGCGGCGAATTTACCGTTTTCAAAGTTTGAGCTGTATACTATTCCAATTTCGTTAAATTTTGTTCACCAATAACAAAGTTATAAACTTTTTAAAATAAGCATTCTGAGAACACGCC
>JAHWXV010326920.1:0-10000 GCA_024586415.1 Phrixothrix hirtus
CTCGCAATTTAATTTTTTTGGGAGTTATGTAGGGAGGAATGCGAAATAGAAAAAGTGGTTTTCTCGTAAACGGCTGGCCGATTTTAATGAAAAATATGTTATAAACATCGCTTAGATGTTTGAGAAAATTATTTGTAATTTTTGTGGTGGAAAAACACTCGAAAAGAATTTTTGAACATTTTATTAATTTTTTTCTATGATACCTTCGAGGTACCACTTTCATATTTTCCTTAAAACATCTCTAGACTCCCTATTTTAATATGTATTTTTTTCAAAATTGGTCGGAGTGGGGAAACATGGTTAAAAATAACAATCATTCGCCCAACGTCACTTCACGCTATTTAATCTTACCGTAACTTTAATATAAAATAAAAGTTAAACAATATTTAAATTAGATTCGCAATTTCTATCCTCCTTTATAGAATAAAAAAGATTGACATATATCATTTTAAGGAAAGAATAACACATATATTTTATTCTTATATACCTTGGATAGTTTTAAGTGCTTTCGCGCTACCCGGTATCATCACATTCTCTTCAGTCGCAGTCGAATTTTCTCCAGAAGGGTATATGTACTCGGACCTCAACGGCGCTTGATACACTTGTTGTATTCGTCTTCGTCTTTTATTCTGTTGTGATAGCTGATTCACAGCTAGAAATATTAATGGGAATTTTCTGGAGATTCAATACGTTTCGGTATGGTCTATTGGTTAGTGATGTGAATGCGGAACTAATTCTTTAGTGCACTTTTATTGATTTATACGATCATTCTATGTGTATATATAATCTATTATAATTCGTTATATTAATCGAGTTTTGTTAGAAAGACATTTTAGGAATTTCTGCGAAATCATAAATAACAGAAATAGGAAGTAATCGGAAGACAAAAAAAACGAAAATCACGAAAAATGAAATTCTTTACTTTTTGGCATGTAACTTTTTTCCGTCAGCCGCAATACTTTTGATGTCATTAGACAAAAAAAAGTAGATATTATAGTGAAAATAATGACATCCTAGCGAAATATTTTTGATAAATAGTGGCGGAGTTATTGTTAACGCAAGTTGGACATTTTTAGTCGGTTTTTCAGTGTTTTAATTTTATATTATGGAAACTCTTTGTTATTACAATTATTAATCAAATAAATACTTATATTTCACATCTAAACGTATATTTTATAAATAAAATAAAAATACTTAATCGTGTGCTATAAAATATTATACAAAATTATTGTAATGTGTTTCAATGAAACTACATTAATATAATGAATTATAATAGATTATATACACATATAGAATGATCGTATAAATCAATAAAAGTGCACTAAAGAATTAGTTCCACATTCACATCCCTAAGTAATAGACTACACCGAAACATATTGAATCTCACAGAAAATTCTCATTAATATTCTGAGCTGTGAATCAGTTATTAAATCAGAATAAAAGACAAAGACGAATATAGCAAATGTTGTATCGAGCGTCGTTGAAGTCCGAGTACACATACCCTTCTGGAGAAAATTCGACTGCGAGTGAAGAGAATGTGAAGACGCCGCATAGCGGCAACCGCTAAAATTATGCGCGAAAACACTTAAAACCATATCCAAAGTATATAAGTTTAAAACGAAATGACATAAAATCTATTCAGATTCTTGCATTGACACATTAAGAAGCGTGTCCAAGCGTTATTCTGTTCAAAATAGCTTCAATTTCTAACTTTCCGTCAATTCCAGTTGTATAAGCCTGATGGGTAGGCAACCCAAACAACTTATTTAAAAAGTAAACAAACAGAAGTCTAGTCAGATTTTAATTCCTTTTTATTTTATATTTAGAATAGGTTTTCTACAGCAATACTACAATTTCCTACAATGATAATACATGCAATTATCAGATTTATACAAGCATTATGTTAAAATCTAATTTTAGTAATATAAATAGTAATTTGAAATTCAGATAGGCAGATAGGAGGAACGTGAATGGTTATCTTCCATTTTTCCATATTTGGAGACTTCTTTAACACATTTTGGTAGTACTTAAACAGCGATAGCTTTTCGTCTATCGTTTGCACTAGATTCTATAGATGCAGCTACTCTTCTTTCCGAGATAAGAACCGATTTAGGTTTTTTTCTATTTTCTGGTATCCAGGAGGAGATGGCGTACATAATCTAAATATTGCATCTCTTGTATGAAGAATAAAGTGAGTTCACCATTTTCTGTTACCTGAAATCATCATTCAGTTATCTATAAAGTAGAAAATCTACCTGTTTGGTAAGAATCTTTTTTTTCACATGTCGGGGTTGTTGATGTACCTACAGCTACAAATTTTGCCTTCATTTATGTGATTTACCCACTTGCAACTTTTCCTTTCTTCAGATTATCCAGATAGTTAGTAGGACAGTCTTTATTTAAGCTTATTTTTTTTTCAGACATTTACCTAAGGAAAACTATAGTTTAAAAACATAAAGATAGGTATTGGCAGCTTATGATGTTCTTGTAGACATGTCTTAAATTAATCCAAGTATTATTTTTCAATTATTTTATGTATTAATAAGGATCCAAGATACGAGTTTTTACTATATAGATAAGAGTTCTTTATAATTGATTTACTAGCCAATTAGAATTTTATTTGTCAAAATCTTATTCACATAATGAATTTAGTGATTTTTAAAATCTGATTTGTTTATGTAATTAATGACTATATGCTAATTTTTTATTGATTAGATAGAACAAAGATTATAAGTATAGGGGCTTTGAGAAACCTGGCCAGAATGTATTAGAATTTGATAATGTATAAATTGTGTAGAATGTGCAGAAGGTTCTATAATTTATCCTCAAGTGAGTTAATTAAAAGTTGATTGACAATTTTGATAATTATTGCTAGAATGATTTAAAATGTGTTGTAAAGCATTTGGCATAGTCCAATTAAATTTGAAAATTGGTATGCAAATGAAAAGAATTTATTGAGAAATTGGTATTTTCTATTAATAAAGTTGAGATAACTGTGGAAAGTTATAGTTGGAGTTTGAAGTGATACAAACGTGAGTTTGTTAATTAAATTTGAAACTCTTAGCAAATGTTATCAATTAAATAAAAGATTGAGTTTATAAAAATCAATTTGATAACACGAAGTATTGGTAATACTTACAATTTTTTGTATTCAATGACATTGTACATTCTTAATTATATGTGTGATTAGCTAATTATGATGGAAATTTATGAAGGTGTAAAAGTGTTTTGATTTAATCTATGCTATGATAATGAATTTGTGTCGAAAGTTCTACGAGAGTGATTGAAAATCATCATTTGGTAATTTTGCGAATACACGATTTCGATTTTATGCAACGATTCTACATTAACAGTAAGAATTTAATAGTTTACAGAAGCTATGAAATTATCAGAATCGGAAAATACTTATATCTACTATTTTAAGTGCATTTTGCATTCCATCTTGAATATGATCTTAAGGTTTTTTGATTAGCAACAGTAAAATATTTAATTGGACGACAACTATTCTTTCGATTGGTATTGTTGCTTTGACTATAGCATTGTGAATAAACTATATTTGGAATCAACTTGGTGGTGAATTAATTGAAGCGTTTGCTGAAATAAAAGTTGTTAATACATAGTGAGAGCCGATTCAGGATATTTAACTTATTACACTGAAAAAAGTAATTGTTAATTGGAGAAGCTTCTTATCTTATTCTGTTGAAGAAGCACGACACTTTTATGGTTGGAACTTCAGCCCAGCAGCTTTGAAAGCCTTAAAATTCCGGATTGGTCTCGTCAATATGTGAGGTTAGGTGCACTCCACTGAACTATTACAAGCAATTAGGGAGTAGCATTTTGCAACTTGTATGTGGGTTTTTCTTTATACTTCTTCCATTTTTTTATAATTTTAATTACAAGTTTTTTTTATTAAATACGAAATTCATTAATTTTATTACTTTGTTTATTTCAATTTGTCAGAAAATAGGTTACATATCGATTACAATAATCGTGGGTGAAGACTTGAATCCTTTTAAATTATTTGACAATCTAATTTATTAATTGATTTATTCAATTAATTTTCAAGATTCTTTTACCGTGTTTATTTTTTTTAATTAATAATAATTAGAAAATTAATTGAACTACGCCAACAATTATTGATTTGTAATTATTTTTTTTGTGTACCATCTTAGTTAAGTTACTAACGCTGTGTTTAAATATGAAACGAGTGCTACCAATATTTTTTGATTGAATTTCCAATATATGACTTTAATCCTAACAAATCCTTTATTTATTAATGTTATAAATAAACAAGACTACTTATCATTAATTAAACGTGGTAATTTATTTTTCATACAGTTTCAAGAAAATTCAATTACATTAGTAAAGAACTTTGACAATTCTAATTTAATAAGCTGTCGGTACATATCTGATAACAGATTAGCAAATATTCAGATTTTTCTTAAAGTTTTTAGTCACTTTTTTTTATTATTATATACGGTTCACACTCTTTGTGTACAAACATAGCTCACCAAACGAGGAATTCATTTTTAAATGAAGAACTGAACTCACCCATTGACAGAGAGTCAAGAACTGCAGCTGTGTAGGTATAATACAATATTTTATTTTTATTTTTTTATTTAGTATAACGGGCAGAAGCTTGCCATCGAGTTCCACATCAATATGTTATTCTTTCTTCAAAATGAGATACGTCGATCCTTTTTTATTCTATAAAGGAGAATAGGAATTACTGATCTAATTTAAATATTGTTTAACTTTTTTAATATATAAAGTTACAGTAAGATTAAATGGCGTGGAGCAACACGTTGGGCGCATGATTGTAATTTTTAACCATGTTTCCCCACTTCGACCAATTTGGAAAAAATACATATTAAAGTAGGGAGCCTAGAGATGTTTTCATGAAAGTATGGAAGTGGTACCTCAAAGGTATCATTAAAAAAATTCATAAAGGTTCAAAAATATTTTTTCGAGTGTTATTTTCACTACAAAAATTACAACAAATTTTTTTCAACGGTGTTTATAACATATGTTTTTCATTAAAATTAGCCGTTTACGAGAAAATCACATTTTCTACTTCGCTTTTGCCCCTCCATAACTCACAAAAAAATGAAATTTCGGGCTAATTTTTAGGGAAGCTTTACGTCTCGGAGGTGCGAATTAATGACATAAATCTGAGCTTGATAAGATCAGGGGCAGATTTTACATGCTTAGTCCGCTATACCCTTTACAAGTCACTGTAAACAACACAAATAGTGTACGACAAAACGTTCAGTGTACGAATACTCTCAAAAATGTCAATCTTTACGACGAATATATCAGATGGCGTTTTACACTACCAATGTTACCAATTCCGGATACATAAATAGTAACCCTGGTACCATAGGAAACTAGCCATATAAGAATTTTTGTGCTTCAATGATTACCAACAGTAACTATTTTTAAAGCATGTTTGCCATTTCATTTCCTTAGATCGTACGGTATTTCCAGTGTTAAAATATAATAATTATCATTATTATTCGTATAGTTAATACCTAGGTGTTTTAACAAATATAAATAATTTTTATCTAGTCAGTAAATTTTTTTTACAATACATTAAACTGTTTTACATACATAAGCATTGACATATAGTTTACCAGAATAGATTTCAACTTTTTCAGTATAAATAATGTAAATAAAGCCCTCAATTTTGCCGAATCTTTTATACTAAATCTAGGTATCTGAAACATCCTTACCTTTATGTATAGGGACGAATTAGTCTAGGATAATTGAATTAGGCAAGAACACAAGTTGGGATAGATTAAATATAAAATATGTTTGTATTGTTCATACAGTTTTTTTATTAGAAATATAATTTAAACAATATAAATACTAATAGTTTGTTAGTAGTAAAGTTTTACTAGGTTCTAAATTTTACGATATTATAGGAATTATAAATGATTATCGATCATATTTGGCTTATGTGAAATTTTTATACGTTTTAAATTTAGTTTAAAACAAAATAATCTGGAAGTTCATTAATAAAATATTTTATTAACTTTAACAAATATCTGTGACATTGATAACCTGTAACAAAATTATAAATAAGTCGCAAACTACTTAATTAAATATAAACAAGATAAGACTATATTTTTTCCTTGTTGACGCACTAATATTGCATTAACCATCAGAAACCCTCCAGACATGTAACGGCGGTTATTTAAATACTCATACATCTACGAGTTATATTTACGTAAGTGCAGGTTTCTGTTAATTGTCAGTAAGCTTACAAAAGTAATGGGAATATTGTAATATTTGAGATATTTTGCAATTATGAACGCGAACAATAAATACTAATGACTACTTTGTTTTTAGATATTGTTGTACGTAACAGTATTGGATTTAACAATCCTTCCATAACCACTATTCGGGTGATAGGTTAACATAATCTTAAATTTTCCACATATACAGAGGTCAATGTAAAAGTGAATCATTCATGATTCTGTTCTACATACAGATGTATGTCGGTTAGACGTAATAAACTAATATTTGAATTACATATATTCTTTTTAATCGCTTTAAAATATTCTAAATCAGATAACGAACCTTATTTTTCAAATAACTAAAGTAGTGTGATTTTAAAAAGATACAGTGTACAAGTATTTCGAGGATGACATTGTGTTGTAAATACAATATACATACTGACAAAAATAAGAAAATACAGGGATGTTTGGAATTGTATGGATATTCAAAAGCTTTTATAAAATATTTATTTAAAAAAATATTAATAGAATATGCCCGTAATTAAAAACCAAGTCAGATATCAATACTACAAGCTTCACTTTCATTAAATTTTTATACATACGCTATTATGATTATAGTGATGCAATTGTACGAACTTAATTTAAACTAAAGTAAGGATTCATATATAAAGTTGATTAATTTAAATTTAATGACTACCTATGGCAAAATGTAAAAGTAATATGTGTCGTATTCTTTATTATAAGTAATCAAAGATATGCTGTTACACAAAAATATTGGTTATTTTCCTTTATTGAAGTTTTCAGAATTGTAATATGTTTCATACCGTTGATTGAGGCTTTTGTTTAATATTATATTACTCTAGTTCTAATTAATTCTCCAATTAGTGATAGAGGCTTCTTTAGGCAGGTATAAATAAATCAGCATCGATGTAAATATCTGGCTGTAATGAATCTTTTGCTGCTGAAGTGGTTCGAAATTGTGCTTCCGTTCATTGTAAAGCTTCGCTTCTCAAGTGGCATCAGCAGGTAAATTAAATTGAAGCCGGGAGAACTGCAATATACGAATTTTCCCGTTTTTGATGTAGACAGGCAGGTAGGCACATTATATATTAAGAAAGAGTGGCTTTGTTTCCTTTCGTATCCATTTAGACATCTTTTTTTCTTAAATTCAATAAATGTCAATTTTGTATCACTCTGCTTGTGATGAGAAAATGATACTATAATATTCTGAAACATTATGATCTTATATCTTATAAAATAGATGGTTTAAGATATTTTTCTATTTTATTAATGTTAAGGTATTTAAATACTATAATTTTAACTTACACTGACAGCAAGTAATACATTATAATTTGATTACAACTACATTATTCATAGCACACATTCATCTAGTTGAACGAATTTACTGTTCAATTCAAAATATTTATCATGATAAGTTTGATCACTATTATAACGACAATTACTTCCATTGGAATAATCTGCTATACAAACTGGCCTTAGTCCATTAAAATAGTCTTTATCGCAATTGTGTTGAACTTGATGGGTCCCTAGCCAACTGATAATTTCATCAAAACATTCACATTTCCATGGATTACCTCCCAATTGTATATGTTTAAGCTGTGGCCATTTACTTAGAACTGTTGAGGTTAAAAACGACAACTTATTGTCGTGGATGTATAATTTTTTCAATTTCAACATGCCATTTTTGGGAAGAACTTCTAGATTCAAGTCTAACAATAAAGTATGCGACAGTGTTAAAATCTCCAAATTAATCAATTCTTCAAAGGCGTAAGGAAGAATTTTATTAATCGGATTTATGCCCAAATTTAACACTCGCAAATTTTTAAATCCTTTAAGTAAACTTTTATCAATTTCTGTAAAGGCGTTATTATTAAGCCAAAGTTGTTCTAACTTCTCAGGGTAGGTTAAGTCCTCTGCATCGAATTTTGAAATTCTATTGCCATTTAAATACAGTAGTTTTAAATTTTTCATGTTGCTTAAAGCATTTTTGTAGATAAATTCGATTCTATTGTCAGATAAACCAAGAACTTTTAATGATAAATTGTTAAATATACCACAAGGAATTTGTTGTAAGTGATTATGGTTAATGAATAAATTAGTGAGAACTGCCAAATTAGAAAATGCTCCTGGTTCTATGGTACTTATGTTATGATTATTTAAACCTAGATAATAAATTGGTAAATTTTTCAGCAGACCTGATAGTATAGCACCAACTTCATAACTAAGCTTTAGAAATTTGGCTAACTCGTTTAATCTGTTTGATATTTCAGAATTAAACGTTGTAATAGAGGAACTTTGCATCATCATTACCTTCATATTCGGTGGTTTTCTAAAATTTATATTGCGTACCGTGGAAAGAGATAATCCATTATAAATAAATGTATCTAATATATCGTCATTTCCATGCTGTAAATCTTGTGTTGTATTGCAATTATAAGTATGTACACCTTGTAAGTTTGGAGCTATAGAACATTTTTCAATACTAACATGCACAATGCACACAAATGTGATCACTAATATAAACCTAATCTCCATTGTAAATAGAACTAGCTTTTATATACTTATTTTTAAAAAAAATTAATCACCGCCGTAAGGTAACAATTCGTTTCACACTGCATTTGGACTGAACTAAATAAAAGTTTTGATAATTATTTAATAAACATACAACATTTGTTTATGCACATTGAGAGATATTAAAAACATAAAGGTTTAATCTAAAATGACACGTTTTTTTTTATTAGATAACAAAGAGTTCAAAATGTCATAATTAGTATAAATAACTAACGCATTAAATTTAAAGCACGCTAAAAATTTTAATTTGTAACTGTCAAAGAAATTTAAAAAATAAATGAGTAAAAAACCGATTAAACCGGCATAATTTTTTAAATGCAAGCATTTCGCAAACGTAAATATAAAAGTTGGTATGACTTACTAAAATTAAAAAGAAACTAATATTATACTACTATATATATATATATATATATATATGCTCTCCAGCGCTATTTCTTATGCCCACAACAACTCTTCTCGGTATGCTTGAAAAGAGATGGCCGATGTTTGCATTATATATCCCATCCTATAAGTGCTGTACCCTTTGACGCAGTTAGTGAATATTCCTGGGAAGGTGGTCAAAGTTGCCTATTCTAACACCTATTTGGTCCCAAACATGTTCAATAGGTGCTAAATCAGCAGAACGGAACGGCCACGGAAGTAGATTAACATCTTCGTTTTGTAGGTACATTATAGTAATCTCTTCAGCATGTGGGAACAAATTCTCTTGTTTGAACACAGGGGTTACTCAACTTTTTAAAGTAAAGTATTGGCGCGGCCGCTGTGACATTATTAATGTAACGATCGGCATTAAATGTCCCAGGAATGGATACTAAAGGTGACCTATTACCATGCAAGGGCATCCAAAACCATTACGCCCCATGTGATGGTAGTATTGCGCCCAACAGAAAACTCTAAACTGTGACGTTCGCCATATAGTCGCCGCACTGTTCTATTACCATTAAGAGCCCACAAACAAAACCTCGATTTATCGCTGCAGCCTACTTGATTCTATTTATGCACCCATTCTACTCGGTTGCTACGCCATTGAAGTCTTGCCGTACGGTAACCTGGTGTAAGAGGTAAACGGAGAACTTCACGGTACGATTTAAGGCCAACAGAGCGTATTCTTATATAAATCGAAAACATAAATATTCTTCGTCCCACTATCGTCAACTAGTCGTTTCCTA
>JAHWXV010326937.1:0-28056 GCA_024586415.1 Phrixothrix hirtus
AAAGATGTTTTGGAACTTTGTCGATCAACCATGCAAAATGTACCAAAAGAGGTTTGGGCTAATTGTGTTAGTCATGCTATGAAAATTAAAGAAAAGTATAAGGTGAAAGAAAATATCATTGATATCTCCATAGAACCATTAATCATTAATGTGCAAGATGAGGATAAAACTGACGAGAGAGATGGTGAAAGTACTGACACTGAAATCAATGAAGACGACGAAGGAAATGTTTGTATGTAACTGCTATCGGAATGTAACACTTATTATTTATTAACCTTCCGTGGGTTGGGTTAGGGTATCATAATGTTACAATTAAATATAAATAATACTTATTGTTTATACTACAGTCTTGATAAGAACTCGAACCGAAGTATTGTACTTTTAACGATAGTTTTTAAAACGCTTTACTATAAATTGTAAAAACGCATACATATGTTATAAATAAATTGTTTTTATACCTTGTATGTATAAATAGTTAGAAACAAATAATTACATGCAGGTAGAGTTTCTTAACAATTTTATTATTGTGCCGCTTCTGAGTAATAGCAGTCTCTGAATCATCGATACACATTATCCGCCCACAGTGTCGCTTTGGTTTACGCTCCCGTCTTCTCCTCGCGGAATGTTTCCCGAGCGCCCTTTCCCATAAAATTTTTTATCTCTACAGGTCTTCATAATTTTTCTTTTAAGTAGAAATTTTCATCTTGCGTGTTAATTTCTCTACCTGTATAATGTGTAGAAAGAATATTTTAAATATCTCTTCAAATGAGTGAAATAGAGTCGTTCGTAATTATTGAATGTAATTTCGTTATTAATATAATTAATATAATTTATTAAAACTATATAATAACGTCCAATTAATTATATATCCAAGTATAAGCCGCTTTGGATGAATGGTTATTGTTAAATTAATTTTTGAAGTTCGACATTCTTAAAAATATCATTGAAAAACACAACTTTAGAAAATTTTGAAATTCAGCATACTTATACAAAACTTAACTTTTATCAAAATATACTTAGTTTGATCTAACTAGGTTTATTAATTTCTGAAATACAAGGTTTGAAAGTGAACCGTCAATACTTATTATTATAATAGTAGCACTAACTATAAAAATGTGTAAATAAAATTTATTTTAAAATATACATTTAAAAAGTATTCTAATTAAAAGTAGAACCTACAATAGTAATCAATTTTGAAAAAAGGTATGTCGGAGGCTTCCTACAGAGAAATTAGTAGAACGTGATAAGCTATGACGTTACATTCATAAATGAAATACTTTTATTATCGCACAATCTACTAAAATAGCGCTGTTAGAAATTCGTGCCAAAGATGTCTACGAAAATGCGATCGTGAATGACATCGAGAAGTTTTAATTGTACTAAATTAGAAAACTGTCAATAATGATCGAAGTATCATTATATACAATCTGCGAAGTTGAAATTTTTATGTAATTGAAGTTTTTGTTCAAACCTTCGAATTCAGTCATGTTGAAGTCATCGTCATGGAGCGACACACTCAATTCTGCATTTATGAAATAGGCCTACTTTATTTTAGCGGCCACATAGGGCAACATAAACGTGTTATGCGGGTTGATAGTAATTAGATCTGAAATCTATCTAAGATTACTTTGAGAGGTTGTGACACAGGCTTTGCAAACCAAAGCATTCAAACTCCTAGCGAAACGTTAATAAATTAAACACTAATAAAATAAATTAGTATTATCTCGTAGATTAAAGTTTGAAAACTTTTAATACTTAATAATTCTCCACATTTATATAAGAAGAAATTTTATACAAATACGAAAGCTTAATTTCGCTGGTAAATCAACGTAAACTTTTGTGAGACATAAAAATTAAAACAGCTGCATATATGAAATGTCTTTAATAAAAAATAAAGTATTTCAAGACTTCATCGATTCCTCTCGTGGCTTATCAGAATTTCGGTTGTATAGCTTGACCAATGAGCGTGAGAGTCAAAGCAGATCTTGAAAATTTCGTATTCCTTTTTAAGGAATTGAAATAGTTTGATAAATGTAGTCATTGTTTATTGTTTGGTTATGGCATAATTGTCAAGAAATCAAAGAAACCTACATAATCAAGTATTAAAGAATTGGTGCAAATGCCATGTTTTTTTTACGAAGAAATTAAAATACCTTACACAAAGATAGTACACTTATTGTTAGATTAATTACTATTATCTTTACTGATTTTATGATCAATAAAATAAAGCACCCCCTAGACAGTCAGTATTATTGATCAATACGTATTGGATCGTTTAGGAGAGCTTCAAATATATTTACAGCATATTGATAGAAATTTGTATTGAAGTGTATTGATGGAAGCTATACTGATACTCATATTGACGTTTATGAGGTATATTGATCAATATTTGCATCAGTCTTGTTTCAGACATCGAAGCGTAAGCACCCACGTGATGGCGACGCAAGTGAAACATCAGAGTACGAACGTGATTTTGTTTTTCTCTTAATTACACTTTAACGTGATTCGGGGGAACTGTGGAAAGTTAAGTCAAAGGATTATTTTAATCAAGCAGAAAGCAGATAGCTATGAAAAAAATCGTTGATGAATTAATTTCATTTAAACCACACTTTATTGTAGACAAACTTAGGTAGAAAATTAACACATTGCGTACTAATTTCAATAAATACTACGGGGCTATTGAAAGTGCGACGCGGTCTGGAACATCAACTGATGATATCCCCAAACCAAAGTCATGGTACTATGAGAAAATGCTGTTTATAAAAGACCAACTAGAAATAGCAGAAACTGATAATTCAGAAGTAGGTAATTTATTTATGTATTATTACTTGTTCAAACTAGACGTGTCATGCAAACTGTCAAGTAATCTGTTGTGCTTTTCGAGTTCTTAGACAGGGATTAATTTTTTTACTAGTAGCAAAATTATACTCATTAACACTGATATTATCTTTTATTCAAGTTTTTGACCAGCACAATTTAGCTTGGGGCAACTAAAAGTTTTTTAGACTTTTTTTTTATTTTGATTTGATTTTGAAGTTGACACTCTTGTTATTAGTGTTATTACTGCAGACAATTATTTTGCCATGAAACTTACTAGCGGATGAGCTGAAATACTCTGTGAAATCATCCCTTGTGTTTTTCGCTTCCACAACTGAGTTACCTCTGATGGTTCTTTGAAATTGCAAAGTAGGTTGTATTTCGTTTCACTATAAACCTTCTCAAAATAAAGCCAGTGATTGTGTTCTCACAGTGTGCATAGCAGCCACTTTTTGACAAGTAATTGTGTAAATTACAACAACACATTACTATTTTACAAGCCTTTCAGGTTGGAATTTAACATTTTTTTGGAAGATTTGGAATCTTTTTGTCAAAATTTCAAAAGCGTTTTCGACAATCCTTCGTGCTCGAGATGACCTATAGTTAAAAATGCGTTTTTCGTCGGTTAAGTAAGCTCGATTATAGGGTTTCATAAAATTTGGATGTAGTTGAAAAGCTTTATCTCGTACAAACATATACGAGTACTTTTTCTCAGTGATAGGTAATTTTCTCGGATTAGGAAGGTTTAGTTGGTTTTCTGACAGTTTTCTCCAGGATACCGTGTTCCTCATAACTCCAACATCTGATACTCGTCCGTTGGCACCAACGTCAATGATAATGAATTGATATTTAACATTGACAATGGCCATGAGTACAATACTAAAAGTACCTTTATAATTGTAATGGTACGATCCTGAGTTATTAGGTTTTTCTAGCAGTATATGCTTTCCGTCTGCACTGCCGAGGCAATTGGGGAAATTACATTGTTTTTCAAAGTCATTGGCAACTTTATTCCATCCTTCTACAGTTTTGGGTACCTAAAATAGAAACATAAGAAATGAAATTTTAATTGCTTGAAAATTGTTTTTTCTTTAAATATTTTTGACTAGGTAATGATTTTTTGGTTTCAGACTGAAGTCAATCAAATGAACCAGTACAGACAGAAGAGGCACTCCCCACACACTGTCCGACTGCGCAGAGAAAGAAGACAAAAAACTATTCAGAATTCAACAGATGAGCTTGCTGGCTTAGCATCAGCATATTTCAAGAAACCTGAAACAGAAGCAGACATTGTAGCTAAAGGATGAGCTTTCAAATTGAGTAGATTACCTGCAGACCAAAGAAAAGTTGCAGAAAAAATTATAAACTACACCCTGTTTGAAGGTGAAATGGAAAATTTAATAAGATATTGTGTTCATTTCATATCTTTTAACAATTCTTTTATGCAACCTGTTTATCCGCCATCACATTCACAGGCGCCTATGTTGAGATCTCCCTGTTCTACTCCAAGTTATGGTTCAACCTCTCCATTACCTGCCATGAGCCCTTCTACAGTATACGAGCCATATGCTTCCTAAAGATACATTGAACCAATGCCAGAACACTCCCACAACAGCCTCAACCCTCAACCTCAAATAGAGCCATCTACATCAGCAGAATACGTAGCAAGATTTACCTCCTTCTGAGTTTTAAGTACATACCTACAGTCATATTATTATAAATTGTTTTAGAGTAGCCCACTCAATCTCTAAAGGGTTTAATTCGGCATAAGTATGGAGGCAACATAGAGTGGCATGACAATGTTTCGTCATAAAACAATCAATTTGATATCTTTTATTTCTAGGTTTGTGTAACTGGGTTAGTCAGTACAAATTTGCCCTCAGCAGTTCATCTGAAAATGGGTATCACGCTTTCCTAACCGTTTTTATATCATTCTTTCTTAAAACGGAGGTTGGCGCGTTTTCGCCTTCAACGTTGTGATATGGGGCATTGCCAGTTATTAGAACACTCTGTGGAGACCCATATAATATTAAAATTTCATGTAGCCATTTCAAATTGTCATGGTAATCCTCTATTATAGGTCCATTTATGAAACTCCTTTCAACACCAACATGGATTGTAATTATACGCTGTAGCTGCAAAACTAATTTCAATTATTATTCAGTGATATTTGGTCTATAGTAGCAAGGAATTTACATTTCTGGTATTTAAGTTCTAGGAAGCTGTCACGGGCGCGTTTGGCGTTACGCCCAACAATAGTACTTGTGCCTGCTAACTCGTCGGTGGAGAGGAGGTTCCAGAAGAATTTCACCAGCGCTGTCTGCGCTCTAAAGGGAATCAGGGTATAAAAAGAGAAAGGGGGCGCCACTATTCAAGATGGTCGCACAAGGTATGGAACTATTCTCGAAAGAGATAGAAGCAGTTCTCTGGCCGTTTGTGAATTTGTCGCGGGATTGCCTTTTGTTAAGGCCCCAAATGTTAATATTAATTTTGATTTTAATCTAAGGGGGACTTTAATTAGTACATATCTCTGAAATGTAAGGTATTATCGATTAACTTATTCTACTGTCAAAAATAAAAATCTGATTAAATAACAAGACACATCATTGATAAATAAAGTGGCTTATTTGACATACACACCAACAACAGGTTACAAAATACAGAATAACTTATTCGTCCTGTAGGATTTGACCTTATTCCATAGGTACGGGAAGGGCTACTCAAAACTACTGAACACTATCACTACGGTTTATATACATATATTTAGAAGGTATGTAATAGCGAACTTTCCTCGCACGGTAAGGTTCAAACTGGCCTCAACAAGGGGGCTGGAGCCGGGATCTTGCTTAGATAGGGCTCCTCACCGATCTGCGGTGACCTTTTGGTTACGCCTTTCACAGGCCGACAAAACAAAAAAACAAGAGTACAATATCAAAGGGGTATCTTAGTTTGGATTATCGAATTACCCAAAATCGTCCATCGTGATGGCTTTATGGATTCATGCACCTGCGGAAGAACATCACACGTTCAAATAAAACAGCTACGGAGTGGAAACTAGCAGGTCTATCCCCAGAGATAGACTATTCCATCTCTCAAGTTGGGGTCTTCAAACATACTAATCTATACTGGGTCCCTAAACACACACGGAATGCTTCTAACAAAGGGCCAACATACGACCGATTTTTATACAACTGCGCGACCAATCCGTACTCACTTTTAAATGTCACCGAACTGTATCAGACGTGGAAATTAATATTTCGCTGCCACATTTATTGTGAGTATTAAATTCCTATTCGACACAGATTTAGAAAATGCATCTATCGTGTTTTTATCCGACCGCAAGCAATACTTTAACTATTTTTCTTTTAATCGATACGAACATAGGAAAAAGACACGCGTCTCGCCTTTTATCCGACAGAAAACTCTCTTCCTATTTATTAATTATTTATTCTCGTTGTCCTCTCAACACTCCGTTGCCGAAAACATACGGCGGCAAATTAAAAAGGTAGAAAAGATTTTGTTCATAATGCGCGGAACGCCAACAAAATCTAACAAAGCTTTGTAAATACTTCGCAAATAATTAAATTCTAATCGAATCTGAACAATGCTCTTGCGTTCTATTAAAATTCATCTATTTGTTTTGCTTTTCTTCTAATGAAACCCTGTCACGAAGTTCTGTAGGTTAACTTTAACGACCCCTTTGACAATTTACATCCTTTGATAATTTTGAATTTTTTCTGGATTATATAAAATTTCATTCTGCATCTTCTTAATATACTTTATCAGCATAATTTATGGCTATTTTTCTCACCGTATTCTTTTCCTTGTTTGGCATTGACTGCCTGTTCTAGCTTCTGCGAAAATTCTTCGAACGGTAGTGACATTTACTTTTGCAACATACTCTTGCACATTTGATACCGGAATAGTTAGTTCATCTACCTCAAATTCCTTTCCCATGAATATTAAACACTGTTTATAATTTTATGATTCTCTTTATGTATATCGAATTTTGAAAAATTATAAATTTCATCCATATAAAATTTAGATACTTCAAGAACTCAATAAAATAGACTGCGACTGTACATTGGATTTTTGTGAGGTAAAGTTTCAACATCTGGAGAATAATTCAGATTTCCTAAAGCACATTTGTTTTAGTGACGAATCCTGCTTTTCATCAAATGAAATCGTCAGTAGACATAACTGGTAGAGTAAGTGACAAATACAGCTGTTTATTAACAAGCATTATTATTGTGTACATTCCTAACATTGTTAGATACTGGAGTGACGAAGAGCCTCATTCGATGAGGGAGGGGCACACACAATGCCCTCAAAACATTGATTCCTGAGCTGGAACCCTAAATGACCACAATATCGCTGCACCTTTTTCTGAGGGCATCCTTATCGGTGAAAGGTATCTACGCATGTTGAAAAATCTCATAGATTATCTTATAATAGATGCTGATGAAAATAACGAGAACTTGCATCCTGATGGAGTATTTTTCCAACAGGACGACGCACATCCTCACTGTTTTATAAGAGCAAGGCAATATTTAGGCCGACGATATCCGAACCAATCGATAGACCGGCGACGTTCCATGGAATGGCCAGTAAGATCACCACATCAAAATCCACTGGACTGATTTTTATAGGGTCATCTAAAATCTGTTGCATTTCGTACCCAAGCAGTTGATATAAATGAACTGCTCCAAAGGATAGTTGATGAATCCGCTCGTATAACTCCCTAAATTCTACAAAATGTCAGAAACGAATTTCAAAATTGTTTTTATTATTGCCAGGACCAAAATGGCAGTCATTTCGAATAGTTACGTTAATTGTACTTTAAATATTGAATTTTTCTTATATATCCTTCCTTTTCCCTTATAACTAAGCGAAAAATCTAAGATTATGAAGCCTGTCTTTACTAATGTATGCCGAATGAAATTACCTTTAATTTTTACCCCTTTAAGGTATATACTATCAAATATGGTTTAAAGCTGGAGTGGAAGGGGCGAGAGGGTAACACTGACATGCTAGATTATACCGTGAATCTACGTTCCCCCTCAAGCTAGTGCGAATGTGTTTTGAAAATTTCCATATCTTTTCCCGTTACAGAGTCTGAGTACGCTCATGTGTGCCTCGCACCGCTAAATTAGGCGATGTGTATGTGACGGATGACGTACGTACTGAATCAGTGCCTTTATAACATTACAAAAAGATTATTTCGATAAAACGGCAATAGGGGTACAATCAAGGTACCTTAGTGATTTTTTACTATGTTGTATCAATTATATCATTTCATCATTATTTTAGAGAAAAGTCAGAAAAATCTGTCAATGTTTTTGTTCCAAAATATTATTGTTTGCTGGTTAAGAAACCAAATTTTCTTCTAGTTTTATGGTAATTAGCCATAAGAGTTGTGCAGAAAACTTTGCGATATAAATGTCAGTCATTAATTAAGTCCTTCGGTTCAATAAAGAAAATAATACGGTCCGCTATCTCAACTAATCAAAACTCAACACTTGTTGGTCCATCGACCTTGGATAGTCTGATCCATCGATCTAGGATAGTCCAATTTCAAACATCATACTAAAGAGCGAGTTTATCAGGTCACCGCAGTTTTCTATCGACGCAGCACCGGTTGGTAAACAAGCGAATCACACGTACACAAATACATAAGTATAGACAGATCAGGGCATTTTCATTAAATTATTCAATTCATTTATAGAAATCGGAATTGCCTCTTCGACATTTTATATAATAATTAAAATGGAAGAACAATTAAAATGTTTACATAAAAAACGCTGTTCCATGAAGACGCACCTGACTCACTTCTCGAATTATTTAAATAGTATTCAGGAAAATTCATTAGCTGAATCACAAATTGCTTTATTAAAGCAACGATTGACAGACATCGAACAAGCCTTTAGAGATTTCAATAATTTAACATCTGAGATTGAATGCATTTCGATTAATTGTGAAAACGAATTCATTTAAAAGCAACAAACCGAGGATAACCATTATGATTTTGTTTCACGCGCTCAAGTTTTAATCATGTCATTTTCGTGTAAGCAAACGGAATATCTTAACAATTCACAACCGGTAGATAACGTACAAGGCGTGGGCATTAAACTACTATAAATCCAAATTCCTAAGTTTGGAGACTGTGCCAATGAATGGCTCTAATTCAAAAATATTTATGAATCATTAATCCATAATAACGAGTCAATTGATAAAATTCAAAAGCTATATTATCTCAGGTCATTTCGGTTTTTAAAACTAGGGTGAATGGGGGTAAGGGGGTGACACCAACATGTTACATTATACCATAAATCTACGTCCTCCTCATTCTATCAATTTTTTTTTAGAAATTCCCATATTTATTTCCGTTAAAACTTTATTCTAGATAAAAGTATACGACGGAACACACTGTTTATGTAAATATACACTAAATATGCCAATAAGTAATAATAAATCAAGTCCTAAATTAAATGAAATAGATAACTATAGTTCCAATTAAATTTTGACGGTGCATGCCAATTTGGAAAATCACTAGAATTTTGAAAGTCGAAGTTAAACAAAACAAAAATCTACATGGAGGCTAAAATTGAGTAAAGGTACCCTAAAGGTAGGATTTCGTGGCGGCGTCGAGTGTTTGCGACCCACGGCGACGACGAGTCGTCGTGCACTGCTACTACAATGCTTTGCTAATGTAAATGATTCAGTTAACGCGGCTTGTCTGAAAGGCTTAGCGGACGGCTGTTCGCGTCTCGACTGCTCATAAACAAGTCGGGACGCGAATGCGTACCACCTTTTGTAAATGCTGGCACAGTGAAAAATTGAAAATGTCGAAAAAATTTTCGCATGTGCATAACGAACAGTTAATTGATCAAAGTGCGTGAATTCCCGTGTTTGCACGATCATGAAACCAAAGACTTTATTGAGTCTAAAAAAGCCTGAGAACTTTTAATCATCGACATTAAGGTTAGTTTCAATCATTGCTGCTAATTTTTTTGGATCCACTAAAAAGCACTTTTCACTTCTCAACTTTATAAACACCTCTACCAAAATACAAACGGTAGATGGTCTGAGCAAAACATGTGAACGCAACGGCTGCCCGTCTATAACGTTCCTAACTAGGCCCTACACCCCTGAGGCAATTAAAATTAGTAATTCGCTACCACAGTGGAAATAGGACAGGCTATACAATTCCGTTGAATCTAATTAAGCTAGCATTCGGGGATTTTAAGTAAGTGTTCAAAAATTCGCGAAATAGTCGTAAGTAAGGACGCCACTTTATTTTTAACAATAACTGGAAGATAATAGTCCAAAATTCGGTTGTCATAGAGGCCGGTGAAACTAAGAAACCGATATCTGGGTTCCTTCTTCGATCAGGTAAAATTCCGACAGACTATCTAAACTGGCGATTCACTTAAAAATTATCTAGTTCCTGAAAGAGAGTATGGGCTATTATAACTACAGGTCTACATATAAAAAAATAATATATATATACTTAAAGATCGAATATAATGAAAAGTAAAATAGGTGAACTACAATTGACAGTTTACATGTCTACCCGGAAGAGAATACTGGAAATAATAATTTCTATATTTAAATCAAGGAACCCTTGCGTGATTAATAACTAAACTATTCTAAATTGAACAAGAAAGTATTTGCATTAATGGCCTTAATAATATGAACAATTAAAATTTAAAAAAATGTTAATGTTTTATTTATGATATTAACAAACTTGTCCTGAATCTATACGTGATTGACTAATTCGTCCCAGCAGAGTTTGTTTAGCGAGGGTGTAGCTCGGTGGATTTTAAATAACGGGTAAACCATTTATTTGGTGATTTGAAGATCGTTGACTTCCCGAATTATTCTCTTTAGCGTAAGTAACATACAACCTTGTCGAATTTAAACACTTTGGTTCCAAATGGACAGGAAATTGAAGTTGACCCCTTTTCTAAAAATTCGCCATGGGCGGAAATAGATCAAACTTCTATCAATTTGATCCTCTAATATGCCATACGGGCAACTCTTTTTTATTATTTGAATATCGCCTAGACAAGCACTACTGAAACGGAACTTAACTTTTTAGCTCTCCAATTTCCACTACTGGTAAACGAACTATTTCTGTTTGAAATTGAAGGGGTGAAGACGAGAGAGGTTAACGTTTGTTTTTAGCCTTCATACGAGAATAGCTGAATCAATATTTTTAAGAAAAATGCTTCTGTGTTTTATAAAACGTAACCTGGTATTTTCAAATTTTAATAATTGTTAATAAAATGAAATTATACAGTTTACACATTACCATTGCGAGTTTGGCATAAAACTGATACTGGTAATTCAGCAATTGGATTTTATTATTATTACGTGGGTATATGTACCGCGTCTTTCTAAATGAATAATCAGACCCGCTTACATGTTGCTGCCAAACATGATGGTGGTCCGCAGACGCTGTAAATCGCAATTAAATCCGACCTTAATAATTATTGAATTAATTTTTAATGTAATTTGCGCTTCTGAGTTGCTATTAATTAAACAAAATGGGTTATCATTTTTATATCAAAGAGATATATTTCAATAGCAGGCAACTGACAAGTTGTTACAAATTCAATGCAGCTTTTGGTGATAGCATGTCACGGGGATATACGACGAATTTATTTAATAACATAG
Organism: Phrixothrix hirtus; assembly: GCA_024586415.1. Taxonomy (NCBI): domain Eukaryota; kingdom Metazoa; phylum Arthropoda; class Insecta; order Coleoptera; family Phengodidae; genus Phrixothrix; species Phrixothrix hirtus. Next base: position 11,497 of record JAHWXV010326937.1, read on the forward strand.
ATATTAAAAACAATACAATAATTGAATTTTGTCGATCCAATTCCCAAATGCCGATGACCTTTAATGTTGCTTCCATCCTGAGACTTAAAAGCAAAGAAATTTAGAATTTTGAAGATTAATATCATACTATAAGAAAGAAACCAAACAAAGATACTAGCTCATTATGATCGGATCATACACATCGTTAACAAGAATAATTAAAGTCTATTAGAAATTGAATGCAAATTGTTGCATGATGGTGGAGGGTGATAAACAGACTGAGATAAATATCCCACGTGCCTCCAGCACTGGCACTGTTACAGTGTTAGGGTTGAAATCAACATATTTTATATTTAACCAAACAATTACAGAATTTATTTACATAAAGTTAAGAAAGTGAGCCATCAGAATTACAATAAGATAAGCGGGAATCGTAATTTTGGAGCATCCAAAGGATGTTTACAATCAATTAAAAGACAGAAAAAACAAAATTCAAAACTGATGAAAGTAAATTTTTTGAGTTGTGTGCTGAGACGGGGCGGTAGGCGTTACGCCCAACAACGGTACTGATGGCCGCTAGTTGTTCGGAGTAGGGGTTGGTTCCAGGTGAAGTACACCAGCACCGTCCGTGCTATATAGGGATACACTGGAAACGCGTACAATGAGTCGAGATGTAGGAGGGCTCCACTGCCCCAGATAGGCCGCTCAAAGTATGGAACTATCCTCAGAACAGATACAAACAGTACCTGGCCCCTAGTGAATTTGTCCCGGGCTTGCCTTTTATTAAGGCCCCCAAATCTTAATATTAATTTAGATCGTGTTTAAAAGGGGGAACCTTAATTAGTACATATCCCCTGAAATGCAAAGTATTATCAATTAGATTATACTACGTTCAAAAATAAAAGTCTAGTTGAGTTACATGACATATGTACTTCTAAATAAATGGCTTATTTAGCATACACAGAAAACAAGAGGTTACAAAATAAAAGGTTACAGATAACTTCGCCGCCCCTTGAATTTGGCCTGATTCAAGAGATACGGAAAGAACTACTCAGAGTACTAAAGACCAAAATTAGGGTTAACATATAGATACAGATATAGATACAGTCAATGCAAGTATGCGTCCACGATCTGGACAGAAGATATGTAGTAATGGTCTCCCCTCGCACGGGAAGGTTTAAGCTGGCCTCTACACGGGGTTGGCCGCCGAAACGTGTCTTAAATTGAATACTTGCCAACATGCGTTGAAATTTCGCTTACACCTTTCACAGGCCAACAATATGGAAGCAAGAGAACAAGATAAAAGGGGTACTTTAGTATTATTCGTCAATTTACTGGGTGTCTAGATTGCCCTAAACCATGGTCGTCAGTCGTGGTCTGTTCATGAATTCTCGCGTTCGCAGAAGAACGTAACAAGTCCAAAAGCAGCAACCCGGGTGGTAAAAGAACAAAGCAGGTCAATCCCCAGAGATACGTTATTCCATCTCTTGGATCTGGTATTCCGCTATTACGCACGACCCATTCTTACACAAACTACGCGACGAATTCGTACCCAACTATAATCGTGAAAAATTACATCTAATTGTCACTTTTATATTAATTATCAAATTCCCAATCGACACGGACGTAGAAAACAGTCTCTAGTGTTTTTATCCGACAGGAAATCTATTTATTTATTTTTAGTTGTTCTGTCAACATCGCCGTTTCCGAAAACAGACGGCGGACAATTTAAAAAAGATTTTGTTCATTAGGCGCAGAACTCCAACAAAATCTGACAGTGCAGTGCCGTAAATAATTAGAATTTCATGTAAAACGAATGGTAAAATTTTTAAGTGTATAAATTTAAAAAAACCGTGTAGTGGTAAAAAAGTGGAAGCCAAAAAACCCTGAGTAAAGACATGTGGACCCACGTGAACTGAACTGACCTGTAAAGCGATATCCAAGGACAAGCACAAAAAAAAGTTTTTGGAAAAGCACTAGTTAAACAACACAATTTTAGGCTACAATTTTTAATCCGCATCCAAAATCTTGGATTAAGAAAGAGATTAAGAGAATAGTAGTTGTGGAGGAGGCGTTATGAATTTAGCGTGTCTTAATTTTCGAAATTAACTCGGACCTAATTTCCCGGATTCAAAGATCTTAGGAAAAATACTGGTTAGACAAAAGCGTTGTCGGCTCAACGTGTCTTTGCTACTTGATATTAATTCGATGGATGAAAAGCGATTGACAATTTATTTTGAGTTCGAAAGGCACGCAGAAATCCTAGGGTGCATCCTTATTTTTAGGAAGTGTGGTTCATAAACAAGCTACAAAACCAAATAAATAAATGTTGGTAAAGAAAAGTAGTGCAAAATTACAACGCGTTCATTACGCGCAAAACCAAGCAAGTGTAAACAAAAAGACAAAGTAAGTAATTTAGAAGATAAATGCCGCATGACCATAACATTTATCGGCATAATTAGTCCGTCAACCAATTTTGAAGCTGTAAGATGTTAATCCAGCGAGGAAACGCAAACCGGTGAAGAGTTCGAAGACAGGACAGCACCAAGGGGAAGCACATGCCGGTCAGCCGTTGACAGGGCCGCGCGAGCTTACAGTTTTGTATCAGACACCGTGGTAACGACCGTCGGGGAAAATTATTTTAATGTTCAAAGTAAGTGGAAATTAGAATTTGTCAACAGTTGTGGGTTCTAGCAACGATTTACGTTAAATCGTGAGATGTTGCCGCACTGATAAGAAACGTATTTAAATTAGGTAGAAACTAATAACTTGTACCGATATTTGATTCAGATTTTGCCTATATGATTTAGAATTAATATTTATGTATAATTAGCGCTGACATTTCGCAAATTGAATCATATACGTCCCGAAAAAGTTGATTACATTATTCAGAAATGAGCTTTAGCTTAGGGTATTGAGATGTAGCCATAAGATAAAGAATTATTTTGTTGCTTTAAGTGCTATAAGTTTGATATTTTCTTGTTTAATAAATGACTGTAATTACTTTAAATCTGTGCGTTTTTAGTATATGACATACGCGCAGGGAGCATGTACATGGGTGTGATTATAAATCACATTCTATGATAATCGAACGCTGGTATCTGGCACTATAAAGCTGTGATAGTTTTCGCTTCATACCCAAGAAATTCACTAAGACTACATCGAGGTTAGCTAGAAAAGGAAGGCCGAAACAAAAATCAGTAAGTGTCATCATCACAAACTTTTGTAGATATACTTACTGGAGCACCTAAAGTTATTAAATGCATGCTGTCCAAACTTCGCCCAAGTTGCTTCGTTTTTCGTATAATCGCAACCCGGTTGTTGTTGTTGTAAGGCAGGTTCGGTTGACGAACTGAAACTTAGGCCCGTTAGACCCATTGTATCAACTGCCCGTTGAACTATCCCTGAAGTGCTGAGATTTTCAGAAACCTCAGTATCTTAGATGGGTGAGCATTTAGGATTCAGTTGGGTTCAGGGAATTGAGACCCAAAAATACAGTGCCGGACACTGCCCAAAACTGAGCAATCATATAATAGACAAAATGATGTTTCATTATCTTCATTACACTGGGGATCCTGTTGGACACCAATTGTGGTTAAGTGTTTATTAAAGCTATGGCCTGTTAGGAGACCAGTGTAAGCTCGGATTTATTTGCTGCTTGGTGAAAGTAGGAACTGAGTTTGTTTAGACGCTGGACCTAAAATTAGGGATTTAGCCTGTCTAAATGTTTGTTTGTCCCACGATTGTTTGAATCTTAAAAGCAGGTCGGCCTGAATGGTGAATTTTGTAAGAGAGTCAAGTAAGCCAATGTTGGGGGCAGCTGTTTGCTTAGCAGTACCAGCCCTCTCCAAAAAATCTGCCTTTTCATTATCTGCATGTCCGTGATGGCCAGAAATCCAGCAAATAGTTACGGTGTTGTCCCTATATGCTAGAGCTTGAAGTTTCTGCTAGCAACCCCACACCAATCTGGATGATATGGTGAGATTCGGTAGGGCCTTTACGGCATATTGGCTGTCAGTGAAATGGTGAGGTGTAGATTGCTATAGTCCCTACTGATACATTCTTCTGCGCAGGCTGAAATTGCGTACATTTCATAGTTACTCTTATTTTGAGAGATTTGTTAAAAAATACCCGCTGCAGCGAAGCTACTCGACCTTGACCCATACGCAAATCAGATCAGTTCCCGGAAATCGAGCATCATTAGTGCAATTCGCTGTGTTGGGGATTGTTATAGAAACTAGAGTGTTGAAGGCCCTGATGGGGGCATCACGATCACCTGCAACCCAGCATAAGCTCGGTAAGCTGTCTGTGATTTAAGTGTGCTTCTAGCTGTATCCTCACCACGCCATCGCTCGGATTGAAGTAGTCTGCATGCAGCTCTCATTGCCTTCGTTCGTTGCAAAAGGCACAAGGGAGACAGATCAAGCAAAACCTCCAGAACTGCAGTTGGTATGATGCTTATAGCGTTTCCGGTACCCAAGCATACCGTACGTTGTACTTTATTGATGTGGGTGCTGTTGCTTTGGCTTCTTACACCCGGCCACCCAACAAGTACTGCATAGGTTAAAGCTGGTCTGACCACTGTCATATATAATTGAAGTACCACTTTTGGAGTCAGGCCCCACGTTACCCCATAGGTGGGGCGGCACATTCAAAAGATTGCCGTCGATTTTTTGCTCTTTCCACTATGTGGTATTTCCATGTTAGTGCTTGGTCGAGAACTACGGCCAAACATTTAACATTAGAATTCCAACACATGTGTTTTTGTTTAAAATAAAGAGGCCCTTGAATGGGAGTCCTACTTCTGGTAAAGGACACTACCTTTGTTTTTCTGGGATTGATGACCAGCTGGTGGAGGTCGGCCCAGTTAGTAACTATGTTTAGGGTATTTGGGTGGCACCCCTAACTTTGGATCTGAAGTTGCCAGTGATATGCAAGATAATGTCATCTGCATAACACTGAGCAAAAATTCCTTTAGAGTTAAGTACCCTTGGTACGTCGTCAACTACTAAGTTCCATAAGAGTGGTGATATAATGCCACCTTGTGGACAACCTTTTGTGGCTGAGCCCGTTATTTTACAGCGATTTAGAGTCACTCTGAAGGTACTGTCTTTGAGCAGGTTTCTTATCCACAACAAAATGTTGGGATGCACACCATGATAAGAGGCAGCTAAGAGAATAGAGTCGAAGGTAACATTATCAAATGCTCCTTCGATACCTAGGAAAACTCCCAAACTTGTCTGTTTGTAAGCCAGCACCTTTTCGATCCTGTAAACAAACTCCTATAGGGCTGTCTCTATAGACTTGCCTTGTTGGTTGCCATGCTGGATGGTCCAGGGAGGAGTCCCTCAGCACCTCACTACGTTTGTATCCTGCAATCATCTTTTCTATCTCTTTCAATAGGAAGGATGTCAAACTGGTTAAGTGAAGTGTTTTGGCTTCTTCGTAAGATGACCTAGCGGTTTTGGGTAAGAAGAGCACATTAGATTGACGCCAGACTTGTGGTATACAGCCTAGTGCCAAGCGGGCCCTGTAAAGTATTAAGAGGTAACAATTAAGAATTTCGATTTCCTCTAGAAGTAGAGCAGAATATATACCATCATTGCCTGACGATTTGTAATGTTTAAAGCTATTTATAGCCCACCTTACTTTAGGTAAGGTTAGGACTATGGTGGTTAACCTCCATTTAGAGCTGCAAGGTCTACGGAGGTTGTCATGGTTCGCCGATTCATTAACTGATTTAGCTCCTGGAAAATGAGTGTTAATAGGTAACTATAAGGATTCCTCATCTGAGGCAGTATAATTGCGCGATGGGAATTTAAGGGACCCCAATTTACATTTGAGATTTTTGTTGTGTAATCTTGCTGTCTGGGGCAGAGACTCAATGCCCTCACAGAAATATTTCCAAGTTTTCCTCTTATTATGACGAATTGCCGATTTATAACTCCTCTGTGTTGGTCTTATTGGCCCTGTTATAGAGACGTCTGGTTTTTTCCGGAGAATGTCCAATGTATAGTCCCACCATGCAACTGTTGTTCGCGTAGGAGGGGTCCACACATGACAGTTCTCCTCAAATGACATGATCAGTGCAGTCTTCAAGAAATCTGCTGCTAGTTCTAAGTCTATTGAGTCACTAATTCAACCAGGCAGTGCACTCATACATGCACCAAACGAATCTCTGTAAGAGTTCCAATCAGTGCGTGCTGGATTCCTTCCCTAATGAAGTTGTGAGATTTAGTTGAGTTCCATTTGGAACTCAATATACCTGCAGTGCGAGGGTGAAGGTTATTGGGGGTAAGATGGCAGAGGAGCAAAGTGTGATATCGAGTACTTCCTTCCTTCTGGCTGTGATAGACGTGGGTTCATTGGCTTAATTGTGAAGTTGTGAAGATTGGTGGTAGTGAGGTATTCTAATAAACAAGTGCCTCTTTCATTGATGTTAATGGTACCCCACTCAGTGGGGTGAGCATTAGCATCACATCTAATGAGGAGCTCCTTTTGGTTTTCGCTACAGAATTTAATTAGACCCCTTAACTTCTTAGATGAAGGTGGATCTGTTGAATCAAATGGAAGATAAGGTGGGATATAGTTCTTATCAAGCTATTTGGCGGAGATAGATTAAAAACACGGCAATGTAATTCTTTACTTAAACAAGTACACAGCGGGCGTTTTCTTACTATTTATAGCTGTAAGCATAAAAAAAGAATTCACAGGGTCGGCATTAAAAATGCTGGTAAAATTATGTCCATACTTGTGTAAGTTACGTTGTCGCGTTTTATTTTAGTTCCACCAATTGTCTTGATAGAAAGCGCCCGCGTCGCTGTTTGACACCCAAAGGTAGCGCTGGACATGCAAAACAAAGCAAAGCAAAACACCCGCGTTACATTATGTGAAGGGAGGATTCCAGAAACTAATTAATCTTAAATACAGTTTATTGAGATTTTTTTAATTTAAATAATGTTTTATAATAATACTTTAAGAATAATATGATTCATATGTATCTAATATTCGACCTATAAATTTTTTTTTTATAATTTGATTAGTAAATATAATAATACTATCATAATACATATATGAACCATTTTATACTTAAATTGTTAAGCGTTATTCAGATATTGGACATTCTGATGATGAATTCTTAGTAGATTCGAAATTAGTATAAATCAGTAAAATCATTTAAATTAAAAATCTCTAAAAATTTTATTTACCAAGTTACCGGCTATAACAGAAGCACCTCCAGTTCTCTATTAATTAAGTACAATTGTTAATTCATTTTTGGATTATGGTATACATTTTGTAACACTTATGGAGTTGTCAATTAACGATGAGCGCAAATGTAACACTTACTTCAAGTTGCCGCTAATTTACATCTTTCACTAATAGAAAACAGGATACTGTGTGTAACTTCGTCTTCGTTGATTAATCATTAATCATAGATTAAATAAGTAGAATACAAAATACATCGTTTTAAGCGCTTTGGATTTTCAGTAATTACTGTAGATAATTAACAAAGCAATTTTCAGGCTGATATTCGAGGATATCTGTTAATAATCGATTATCATTTGCGATGCCAAGTTGTTCTAACTTATTGCATCAAAAATTAAGAATTAAGATAACAACACAGGTGAGTACAATTGAGAAAATATTTATAATTTGTTGACTAAAATGGTAAATAAAGTGTTACAAATTATATGTGATGCAAATTGAACAATTCAGATGCATGCGTTTTCTGCAAACCAATGTGTGTGGAATAGTAACTGGTCGTTGGAAGCAGATTCGTTGTAAATGGAAGCCGAAATAAAGACGAGAATGTTCCTTGTTGAATTCGAATTTACTAAAAGAAAAACTAAACAAGTAATCTATTAAGTTGTATTTAATTAAGAAGAATCGGTTTCGTTCCATGTTAAAAGCAAAGCTTACAACGAACAGTCCAATTACTGTAAATTAAACAATCAAAAGTGGTAGCACGAATGAAACCCGTGATATCACAATAAACTTCAGTACAGTTCCTGAGGCAACACTGTAAACAGTGGCCAATTTTATTGAAATAAGACAAATTTACTATGATTGTGATAATTATTAAAATGTTTAAAATTTCAAAGCCAAAAGTAAATTAAATAAAATAATAGCTAATGTCGAAAACTCGCTCCCAATTTTTTAAAACTGAAATAATTAGTATCTTATATGTTAGGGGATCATATGAGTAGCAAGCCACAATCCGCTGAATGGTACTAGATGGTACTAACAATTTCCAACTCTCTCGTAATCTGTGATGAATTCTGTTCTTAAATTCATATACTATTTGCGCCTTGTATGTAATTTCACCCCGTAGCAAGTTAGAGATAAAGTCTGTTCAACGATACTCGTATTAACCCTTAACCGACGTTGTAAGTCCCTGGGACCGCTACCGATATTTACCGGTAATTTCCCTCTTTACCAATTAGTGTGGGAAGTTGATGGGCTTAATACTTTCCTATTAGTACGTTACAAGTTCTTAAACCGAATAGTTGCGTTTGCTAGAATTATGATTTATGTACAAATAACCCCAAAAGGTCTTAAGGACCTCACAAGACTTTTTGTGCAAAATTTCTGCTGCTGTATTTAATTTTGGTTTTTTCAACGAAAACGGCTTCTGAGCGTATTCCTTTTGAAGTAAGTGTAAATAATCCAAATTTGGAGCATAAAGTAATGCCAGTGTTCGATTCGGTGGATTCAGACGTGGAAATATCCAATGAAGATGGCAAAGATCATATTTTAGAAAGTGAACATACCACGATTCTGAGCTAGATAATAAATCAAAAGATCATGATGATATTAGCAATCAAATAATCACAATTAGTAATGAAGACGGCGAGGTCGAGGAGGATGAGTTATTGAGTGATGAAAGGTATTACTATTATGGCCGAAATCGTTACAAATGGGTTGCTAAGGAACAAAAGCGAAGGGTGGCAGCTCCGGCATATAATATTATAAAACTTTTAAGACTTCGTGTTCAACAAAACTAAGGCGAAACGTTTGATGTAGTTTCTGCCTAGACCTGTTTATTCGATGAAAATATGCTACGCTGTATTTTAAACCGCACATACCAAAAAATTTTACAAATAGAGTCAAACTGTTCTAATTCCGAACCCAATGAGCTAAGAAAATTAACAATTATTGAACTAAGATGCTTCCTAGGCCTTCTTTGCTATACTGCGGCGTTTAAGTTGAATCACAAAGACAATTTTTCGCTAATTGTTACGGATAGGGCAGAAAGAGAAATATTTAGGTTGAAAATGTCTGAAAAACGCTTCTATATATTATTAAACCGTTTAAGATTCGATACTACTGAAGATCGAAATTAGCGCAAAAAGAAAGATCCAACTGCTGCTTTATCAGAATTATTTTACCATTTTACCAAGAATTCTCATGTCATGTATACTACGGGAGCTACCGTCATTGTTGATGAAATGTTATTGGCTTTTAGGGGATTCTGCGACTTTAAAATGTACATGCTGCCCAAACCATCAAAATATGGGCTCAAAATTCAATATTTAGCTGATGCACGTACTTGTTATGTATAGAATTGCTATTTATACTACAGTAAAGGTAGTGATGGTATGTACCTGGTATGTACAGGAAGAAAAAGAGTAGCATTTGGTCAGACCTTGCTGCGTTTTGCAAACCTTTAAGTAAAAATAATGTATTAATGATGCATGATTGTATACATTACGTATTTAATAAATTTAATTAGGTTAAAATAGAAAACTATTTAGATCCACCTCGTATTATATATAAAATTATTCATTGTAAAAATACATAGTAAAGATTCGTCATATTAAAAAGAAGTCAATTACTTTGTATTCCCGCAGACCGTGATCTCAGCGTTTAGGTCTGAATAAACAATATCGTAACCTGAAACACGCGCCAAAGGTGACCTGTGTAGTTACATGTCTACGCGAAAACTATACAAGCAGAATCTCAAATAAGTAATGTATATGAGAATGCGAGAACCTTGTTTAAAAATTATTAGTGCATCAAGATGATTACAAAACGTTCCAAGATATTCGATGCCAACGCGAAGGTTGAGAAATATGCAGTTTTAAAATTCTCAGTGGTGAAAATGAAAAGTTAGTTAATTACCTAGTTGGAAGCAATACAGTTCGTGGAAAGAAAAGTTATCTTGAATAGTGTCTTGTCTTTAATTTTTAGATTTTGAAGCTGTCTTTGTCAAAATTATTAAACTGCCAGGCCATTGGTGTCGAAGTTGGTGTTTCCAGTACCAATTTGGGATTCGAAATCTGGCAATATTTAGACAGGCACCGTTCCGTTAGTTCCATCCGACAGGAGGCTTTATGTAACTAGGACACAAGGGCGGCTTTCTCTTAAGTTTAAATAACGTTAGATTTATCAAAAATACTAAGTACTCTGCCCGTATTTTTGTTTGTATAAAAGAAGGGGGGATCCGACATCTTTTGATTTTTAAAGTAATTCATCAAGAACTACAAGACCGTTTTAGTTTCCAAATTTACTTAACGCAATAAAAGAGACATTGACAAATAATGGCAGAGCCATCTATTGTTTATATTAGGAGGGTACTTTAATATAAATAAAATAAAGAAGAAGATTCCTCCTAAAAATGGCACGGATTTTAAAAATTAATTCAGCACAAGTGAAAAGCCATGAAACTGTAATATGAACAATCCTAAGGCTTCTCACCAAAAGATTTTTAACCTAATTAAATAGGTAAAAATATAAAAGTTTGCATTTCTAAGCAAGCATTGGTTGGCTCGTGCTATGCCACGCTGTTTGGAAATGCAAACTTTTATATTTTTACCTATTTAGTTATGTTAAAGATCTTTTGGTGAGAAGCCTTAGAATTGTTCATATTACAGTTTCATGGCTTTTCACTTGTGCTGAATTAATTTTGAAAATTCGTGCCATTTTTAGGAGGAATCTTCTTCTTTATTTTATTTATAAAAGAGACATTGTTGCTTCCGTTTATTTTGAAAGGATTGAAACGAATGGATTATGACCTTTTAATAATTACTGATTAATTAAACACTTTTGATTATTAAGTTATTTATATACGTATAAATTGTTGCAAGCTAATTTTCTGTAAATTTTATAACTGTATTATAGTAATTTAAATTGTTTAATAAAACTTTAGGTAGTTGGTACCTATTTAATGATTAATGTGTTTGTGTTTGTTTACACAAGTGGCGCCAATGCAAGCTAGATGCGCTTTTTGAATTTGTCAGAGATTTCGCAGTTACCTGGAAACGTATTTTGGTTTTCTTTTTAATCATGCTATATTCGAATCTCGCTTGCACGGGTATGCGTGTGTATTATTTATATAATTTTACTTTAGGTATACATATATTTTATTTTTGCAAATTAACCGTTTATGTGTAAATGTGTACACGTTAAAGGTTTATTATATGACCTGTTTGTGTCCAATTATTGTTTTCTTTCTTTATTACCGACAACGTAGGTTTACCTGAAGTGATACTATTACAGTGCGCGCTCAATAAGTTTTATGTTCATTTCACCATTGTCACTAACAAAAGTTATAAAGAATTTGTTTCAAATAATCATAAAACCTACCGAATAATTTAAAATTTAGTTAGCTCAATTTTTAATGAAATACAGGGTGGTCAATTTTCAGTACCAGCCTTTATGTAGTTCACCTTCAGCGAACTGTAACTTAAATTTACGCCTGACGTTAAATGGAATTCAAGACTCTTGCGAATGATCAGCATTGATTTTGATATACAATGCGTGTCAAAAGTATCATCGTATTTTCAAACTTTTCTAAATAAAGGTAGCTTTGAATCGATATTAAGCATAAATAGGGGGCTTCACCCCAATTTTATAAGTAAGTTGCCACTCCATGATATACAAGAGCGGTCATAAATAAGTGAGCACTTTTAGCACCAGTGCATTCCTTTCAGCTTTTAATCCCGTGTCTGCATTACCATTAGAGTATCTGTCTTCAATTCTAAGGTAGGTCACTAACATCGTGATATACAGGGTGTTTTGCATACATCGTCTGATAGCAGTTTCGATTTGAGAACAGTGGCGCTCACTTTTTACCGATTTTGTCTTGATTCTAAAGTGTTTGGCCTCGCAAGTATCGACGAACCACAGATCGCTCCACAGCAGCTTTTCCGGCCGTGGTTAAACGTTCGTGATTTTTGCTACATGCGTTATTGTCAGTTTAGTCTGTGACAATTTCTTCCCAAGTCGTTATTCAACTATGCAAACCCATATTTGGAAGTGGTCGCAGTGTAACAATATATAACTGGTACACCTCACTGGAACTTGCAAAAATTCTAAAGAAAAAGAAACTCACCCTCAAGAAAAATAAAAAAGGAATTTCTGCAAAATTCCCTCCCTCCCGAGAACGTCTAGTTAATCCCTCTTTGTTTGGGTTTACAAAGGATTTAACGTTAGTATCCTAAGTTCCCAAAAATAGTAAATCCGCTGTCTTGCTCTCGTTAATGCATCATGCAAAAGAAATTTACGAAACGTCTAACATGCCGGAAACTGTTATGTATTATAACAATACTAAACGAGGGGTGGATTCCGTTGACCAAAAATGCAGTGTATATTTGACTAGTCGCCGCACAAGACGTGGCCTTTGACTGTCTTCCATCGTGTACTGGATATGAGTTTCCCGAATGCCTTTATAATTCATCAAGCACATAGAAATAATAGAATACCCTATACCAGACTAGAATTCCTAAAAGCCTTAGCTAAGCAACTTGTTCAACCATACATGAATGCATGTTTACAGAATGTGAAATTGTCACGTGAACTAGAATCTCATATTGTACGTACTTTAGGAAACAAAGGAGTCCCGTAGGAAGGCAACAGTAAGGACAAACCGGTAAAAAATGAAAGGAAAACCTGTCACTATGTCCTCCAAATTGAAAGAGAAAAACTGCATACTTGTGGTGTAATTGCATGAATCCTATTTGCCTTGAATGTGCAAATAAATGTGTGTTAGATGTGTCAATAAAGAATAGTATCAATTATAGTTGCCCTGTTAACGTTGTACGTTCTTTTCCTTTACCCTTTGTGTTATGTGTTTTGTCCAAAATTAGTGGATTAAGGTGTGATAGCCTTGAGTATGTAAAAAACATATAAGTATTTTATGTATTATTTATAATTATTAGTTCTTTTAGCATAGAGGTATTTTTATTTGATTTTATTGGTTAGTACACATTTAAAATGAAAATAACGTTTTTTTGTTACTATAGTTTATTTCAAATAAAATACAAGAATTATTAATAACTTATAATATCTGGTACAAGTAATCAAAATTCGAAAACATAAAGAAAGTGTTTCATTTTGTATTTGTGGTCTCTGGGGCGGCACGGCGTCGGTTATGTACGAAACAGTCAGGACGCAGGTTAAGGGTTAAATAAGGCCATCGGTGCAAATTATAGATTATAACTCAGGGTCGCTGTTAACGTAAAAGTTGACAATAACAAACAAAACACAGTTAAATTAAAAAAATGAACTCACCTGGATATGCTTGATTTTAATTATTTAGATAATAGAAATAACCATCCTGACTTGTCCTCCAATGCTCTCCTCATAACCAAAATTCCTTCGAGAGATTTCCTGTCACCGATACCTATAAAATAAATTAATCAATTAAATTCCGAATTTTTCCCATATTTTTAAGAATGAATGCCAAGAAGAAATATATCAGTGCTTTGAGGTCGCTAGCTTCTTAATTTTACTAAAACATAAGGAATGTAATTAATATACATAAAAATTGTAGATGTAAATAAATAATCAAAGGTCTAATATAGAATTTCCATAATACAATAAAATAGCGAGCTTTGGCTTTGAGGCCCAGATCAACACTGCTATTGCGATGCCAATACCTCCCTTCCTTTTTTTGACGGTTGAGTTAGCTTTGTTTGATTTACAACAAATGACTTTGTATTAGTAGAATATTTAAATGTTGTGTATTTCATCGTATTAAAAATGTAATGAAAGCACATATAAATTAGTAAAATAAAATATAATACAAATGCTTTAATTTTAAGAAACGTCTTTCCATACATTTACTTTATTGACATTGATCATTGTATTATTTTTCATGTTCTCAGTAAAGCCATTATTAAAACTTCCGTTAATGGTATCTGACAAAGGTGTATTACGTTTCTGTTACTGATTGCGCTTTATGCGAAACCGTTACAGGTACACACGAAGAAACACCTGTGTGTCCCAAAATCTTGCCGCTGGTGATTACTTGCAGTAGAAATGAATACAAGATGCTTTACAATATAAGTTGTAGGATTCTTACATTCATTAAACACAAGCGCAACACATATGAAAATTATATATCAGTGGACTGTAATAATGATAATAATGTAACAAAAATTAGAAACAGTAAAAGGAAAATTTTAGAATCATCTAGAATGTTTTCTTTATAATAAAATAGATGATGTAATCAGCAAATGACTCATTGCAGTAATTTATGTCTGTCAAATTAATTAGGTCAGCAATGAGTCATAGCATTACATCATTATTATGAGTAATATTATCGAATATTCTGTTCTTATTGTTCCTAGAATTTATCTTTCCTATATAAGCAGCGAATTGAGTTCTCTTACGCTAGTTATTGTTAGAACCTTGTACTGTGCATTACTGATATAAATATAAATATACATAAATGAAATTATAAATAAATATTTGCTGCTGGTGCATTGTAAAATAAATAATTAAATATTTAAAGTAAATTAGTATTTATAGTTACTTGCAGAATTTTAGTGAATAGAAATAAACATTGTAAAAACAATTAGGTAGTTTCGTTACAATAATTTAATTACAAGAACTTACCTTAAAATTTCGAAGATGTTAGAGCGGTGTGACCGATCTTTGTTCTTTAAAGTGAAATTGAAAGGAAGGAAAACGGGATAATTGGGTAGAACAAAGTTCTTAATTCACAAAATTATTTTACATGTGTTTAAAAGCAAATTTATTTAATATTAACGATTATTACTATGCAATACTGAAGGCGACAGGTAGTATCGGCGTTACTTAGCAAGGGACACGAGAGCATTTTTAGAGCGAGGCGAAGCGATAACGATAAACCAGACGAGACTGTGTTTTAAAACAAAAAAACGAAAACTTAAAATATTAAAATACTTGAAACAGGGCTACATTACTTAACTATATTTTAGAACCTAAAAGAATTAAACTACTTAGATTTTATATACAAAGCGCCAGCATGCCTCCCGCCTTGAACCAACGCACGATGATTCAAGGAGAAGAAAGAAGAGCAGTTACGGCAGTCGAAAAAGCTTGGACTGGATGGGAGTATTCGCCTTTGAGGTGCGAACGCGAGCAACCCGTACCACGTTATCTGAACCAGGAAAGAGCCTGATAATCCGACCGAGTGGCCATTGAAGTGGGGGAGAATTGGGATCCGATGTTACGACCACATCATTAATTTGAAGGTTAGGGTTCTGAGTGGTCCATTTGACACACTTCTGCAAAGTTGGAAAATACTGCAAGTACCAGGCATTCCAAAACCGTTGAGCCAAGGCATGAACCAGTTGAAAATGCTTCAACCAATTATCGGGTGTAAAAAACAAGCCCGGTTCGGGAAAGGCGGTGAGTGGTCTACCTATTAAAAAATGAGCTGGTGTGAGAACCGATAATTCAGGATTGACTCAACACGAGCAATCAACGTGATGAATTGAATCAAGCTGAGCGCATTAGTTCCAACAACGCGCTTAAGGAATTGCTTAGCACCTTTAACGACGCTTTTCTAAAGCCCACCCAGGTGCGGGCTGGCCGGTGGAAGAAAATGAAAATCAATGCCTTGTGACGAGGAAAATGATAAAATCGAGTTTTGATTATTGGAGTCACTTAGAAATGAGCGCAGGGCTCTCTTTAGTTCGGCGCTGGCACCAATGAAGTTCTTACCGCAATCCGAATACATATGCGCTGGAAGACCACGACGGCTAACGAAGAATCGATGTAAACAATCAATGAAGGAAGGTGCAGATAAGTCGGGCACCACCTTCAAGTTAACAGCTTTTGTGGCAAAGCACACAAACACACAAAGGTAAAATTTTGACACAAAGAATGGAGGAGAGGGTGTAACTCTAGCGCTTGGTAAGTTTCCCATACGAGGAATCAAATTTGTAGGTTTTATACGAAAACAGCGGATGCATTGTCGTACTCTGGATCGAGCGAGTTGACGAATTGAAAGGATCCAAAATTTCTGATAGAGAATACTCTGGAATAACGATGGCCCACAATGGGCATAGGTAATATGATAGAAATCAACAAGAGCAATGACCAAGTGGTGAGATTTAGGTAATATAATTGGGTGTTTATAAGTTAATGGCATCACCGAGTGAGTTAATCTGCCACCAACACGAGTTAGTTCATTATGTATAAAGGGACATAATTTTTGAATTTGTGTACTACAGATTTTGTGAGATTTGATAGTTTCAATTACCGAAGCAAACGAACGAGATTGTATGTATTTGCAAATTGCCAATTCAGCGCGGCGAAGAGCTGCAAGATGAGAAGTAGTAGATGAGCGAGCATCAAAACGAAATATAT